>JAPYZI010002357.1:0-36778 GCA_030523105.1 Ophioninae sp. A BG-2022a | reverse complement strand
ACCAAATGTAACCCCATAGCCCACGAGAAGGTCATCCTACGACCTTTTGAAATATCGTGATTTTTGGGATTCCGGAAAAGTGGCCTGGGAGAACGAAAATAAAATTTTTTCCGTTTTTTGAGTATTAAAAGGGTGCATTTGATCGGAAATTTTCCGCTGATTACGAATATGCCGGAGTTTTTGCCGAAAGTACAAAATTAGACTGGGAAAATGGAAAAAACCTTTCTAGAATATCTGTTTCACAGTTTTTTTTAGAAACGGAGAGTTCAAGGCGAGTGAAATGGTGGATTTGTTGAAATATTAATAATAATTCAGGGATTGATCGGGGAACTATACATGCTTGTATCAATCTACTCAGCCCCAAACCTCCATTTCACCCCTACACCCCCATTTCATGGATGACATTCCGTCGTGGAACACCCTGTATATTACATTACCTATAAGAGGAAGCAGGGGCATGACTATGCCCCGAAGCATAACATCTACAGGAGTAAGCAGGACGCCATCATTCTCCCAATGAGAGAAAGCGAGAGCGAGAATGAAAACCGCCTTCAGCGCCACTGCTTGAGAACTACCATGGGGGCAGCTCCCAGCAGAATCGGCACATGTAATCCGTAAGAACTGTCCTTCTATGCACATCTGACTTCGTGCCGAGATTACGGGAAAGGAGTCCAATGGAGTATCTCCATGAAGTCAGCACCAATTGTCGTCCGTTTAAAAAATTTCGCCGCGTGGGAGTCCCGGGATTTTTAGAGTCCCCGACGTTTTGTTTGTTTTTCTACCGAAGTGTTATTTTCTGATATTTTTTACTGTAGTAATCGGATGCATCGAATAACTGCGTAAACAACGGTAAATCGAAGATTTCATCAAAGTCACGCGACATTTCGCAAAATGGCGAAATTGAAGAAAAAACGTTGTTTTCAGATTCCAATAATGCCTCACCTCCATGCAATGCTAAGCCCGGTAAAACGGAACCTCTTGCATGATTTGGAGGCCACTGAGTTCGAGGAAAACTATCCTGAACTTGTGCACTCTCTCACCATCTGCAATGCAGCTAGACTACATCCGGATGATGTTCGATTACCAGATCTCCATGAAAAGTACAAAGATGTACTATGGCGCAAACCCCTTAGGCTGTCTTCCGTGTCATCAAAAAACAGCATCTCTGTGGAGAGGGACAATGAATCCGATATATGCCCTAACGAGACGTCAAAGACACTGTTGGAAGCCATGACGAAGCTGCGTCTCAATTCTGTGTCGATACCAGCCAGCAACGCATCGGTAGATTCTTCGGATGTGTGTTCCATGGTCCAGCGGAAAACCTCAGTCGCAGCAATTACAAAGAACACTGATGATCATCCAGAGAAGAAGACTGAGAAATGCATTCACTTGGTCGTTGGGAGAGCTGGGATGAGAATAAACAGCAGGACAGTGTTGAAAAAGAAGCCGGTTCTGCTGGACGCAAAGTCAATGATAGTTGAAGACACAAGTGTCACGCAAGAACACGAAGAACTTCAGGTAAGCCAAGCGCTACCTTCTTCGTATATGGCCGATCAGGCGCAATTCACAACAGATGAGGAGCCACTTCCGGCGTGCGAATCAGCATGTAATGACTGTACATCGGGATTCGCGGCCCGTGAATCATCACAAGCGAACGGCCGAGCGCGACATCCCGTTGACCGGGCTTGTCGTAATTCGAAATTTAGACGGGGTTCCAGTCACTTTGTGAGCATGGCCGAAGCCATCCGGAAATTTCAGACTGCCACGCCGAAACGATTCCACACGAGCGCCAGACCAGCTGCGTCTCGTCGAGCCAAAAATCGTTTGAGCGGTCGCGCATGCATACCTCCCCGAACTAAAAACGCAAATACATCCAAGAAAGCTCAGAACGCCAAAGACGCGTCGCGGGCGACGCTGAAAGCTGGAACTTTGCTTCTTCCAACGGTCAAAATCGAAGGAAACCAATATGGCGACTGCTCAGTGAGTGCTTGCAAATCGCTGATTTCCGATAATTCAGCCGCTCGAAGATTGTCACCGGCTATGAGAGCGCGACGCCAACTTCCGCCACAACCCGCTAATGCGACCGTCACTCGACCTCGCCATCTTCTGGGCGACCAGAAATCCCACGCTCTAGAAAATTCGGAACGCGAGGTCGAATCCCGGCAGATGTTACGACGAAAAGAAAAGGAAGCGGATATGCACCGCGCGGCCGAGAAACAGAAACGGGAAATGGAAAACCGCGAAATACGAGAAGTAAGACGCACTTTGGTGATTAGAGCGAGACCGATGCCGGTGTTCAAACCACCATTGATTGCAAAATCGACGAAACCTCTGACGGTACCTCATAGCCCTGCGTGGTCCCGGAAAAAAATGTAAACGTGTGATATGTAAACCTAATATATGATATATGTGATATATGATGTTCCTTTCAACTTATATTAAGTAATCGTTGAAAAACATCGCTGTGTTCTTGTATTTGTGTATAATTATATTTGTATTGTATATTTGTATTTGAAATTAAAGACTCCACGATTTTTACGTTTTACAAATGTTTTTACGTGATTATGCGTCATAAAAGATTAATAGGTACAAAACGTTGCTTTACAAAATTTGAGCATATGAAAAAACGTATGTTAAAAAAGATCTAAATATCATTTTCTTAAAGCAATAGATTTGAACTAGAGTTATTTCTAGATTCCCCCATATCAAATCGGCAAATATTTCAAAAGGTGATATTCTGCATCTTACATTTCCATATAGGTTCGATGCTCGAAACAAGCGTATTTTCTTCGATCGTGAGAACAAAATAATACCGAATTTTTCATATATTTAACCAGAATATTTATTTATATCGATTCGGGGAAAACACATTTCACGATATATACGTAAGCGTGTAGCTCACCCTACTATCGCCTTCCGGCCCACTTCCGGTACCGGAAGTAACGAAAATGGCCGTACAAAACGACAGTGCTTCGTTTTCGTCCCTCGAGAAAAAGGAAAACGATTCACTTCCACAACTTCTTGATCGACATGTTCTTCTCGGAGTCCTTTTGCATGACCTTGGCGACCGCCATTTCGAAGTCTTCCTGGGTCGGGCAACAAACCCGCCCCGGGGCAAAACCCAAAAAAAAAAAAAAAAAAACAAAAAAGAAATAGCTGAAAGAGAACAGCGAAAACCGCGGAAGAGCCTAGAGAACACGAAAAGTGCTTACTTTGACTTCAGCTCCGGAAGCGCCGGGCATAAGTTCCGCTATTTTTCTAAGATTGATACCCCGCGTAAGATTCATCTTCCTCGAGTGAATTTTGAGAATGTCGAGACGTGCCTCCTCGTTGGGTGGTGGAAATTCGATCTTCCGGTCGATGCGACCGGGCCGGAGGAGGGCCGGATCGAGAATATCGATTCGGTTGGTCGCCATAATGACCTTGATGTTTTTAGTGGCTTCAAACCCGTCCAGCTGGTTCAACAACTCCAGCATCGTTCTTTGCACCTGGATTTATTTGCGATGAATGATATTATTATTATGATCATAATTATTCTTCATATTTTTATGAATAATAATAATATTATTATTTATAATAATATGCAATTAGTAATTGCAATATTATGACTCTTTTATTTCATTGGTCATTATCTATCACTATTATTCATTTATTATATTATATTGCTATCGTGGTATCTTGTTGTATCAAGGCCAACCTATTAAGATTGATATATCGAGAGAAACATAGGACGAATATAGGACCTATGTCGTTTCGACGAATTTCTACTTAGAAAAAATGGGTTTACCTCGCTGTCACCACCCGATCCGGACTCGATACGCGAACTTCCAATAGAGTCGATTTCATCCATGAAAATGATCGAGGGGGCGTGTTCCCTCGCCATAACGAATAATTCTCGCACCATCCGCGAACCCTCGCCGATGAACTTTTGTACGAGCTCGGAACCCGACACACGTATGAAGGTACATTCGGTGTGATGGGCGACCGCCCGAGCGAGCAGGGTCTTTCCGGTGCCTGCGGACGAAAATCGGAAATCGTTGAGATCGGTAAACGCGTTATTTTTACGCTTTGATAAAGTGGAAAGATAACATACCTGGAGGTCCGTAGAGCAAAACACCTTTGGGCTGAGCAATTCCAAGAGCGTCAAAGAGTTCGGGATGCTTGACCGGCAGTTCGATCACTTCTTTGATCTCCTTGATCTGCTTGTCCAAACCTCCGACCATCTCATAAGTCGAGTCTGGAACTTTTTCCACCATCATCAACGATACAAGGGGATCAACTTTGTTCGGTAATATTTTGTGCAACGTGTAACTCTCGTTTCTCAGGGCAACCCTGGAGTTTGGTGTAACGTCGTTTATGTCGATGTTCTTGTCAATGTCGACGACGAATTTTCCCTCTGGATGAACCTTCACCAATACCTTCTTCTTGTCCATCGGTTTAACCACTTCGCCCACGTACGAACCCTGCTCTTGCAGAAGCTGAAGCTCCTCTCGAAGCATCCGAACTGCAAAGAGGATTAAGTTTTCCTTTTTTATACCTAGCTCACATTAAGTTTTGCTTTTTTATACCGAGCTCTGACGAACTTTTAATAAGAAATGAAAACCTGTGCAGTTTCCAAGTTTGATATTGATTTCACCAAGTAGTAAATGTAATTTACGTTTATTGATTGATAGATGATATTAATAGATTAGTTGATTATATCAGAATTGATTGATGGATTAAATATAGTATTAATTGATCGATTAATTAAGTCTGATATCTATTCATTGAGTTTATACAATTCACTTTAATCCTTTACTCATAATCGATGTATTTAATATTAAATCGATATTAATCGATGTAGTAATGGAAAATCTACAGATGTGCTTTTTAATGAATGAAATAATGACTGACGAGACACCTGTCAAAAATCAGAATGAATAAAAAAGAGTTCCCCTGGTACTCGTGTAATTTCTGTGAATACAAAATGGAACCGCACGAGACGGAAGTTTGAAAAGACATGCAAGTATGATCGATCCAATGTATTGTCCTGTGACATAGGATTCCTCAAAATTTTTAAGTCTGCAACAGCTTAAAACCATTATTAGGCTGAGCTTAATGATGGGTTTATTTGTGTTTGGGTTTGTTTGGGTTACCTTTGGCGTTGAGCTCGTTACGCTGAGCTTGAAGGCGCCTCAAGTTTTGGCTCTTCTCCGCCACAATGAGTTGAAGTTCCTCAACCTTTGTGATGTAGTAGGGTTTAAAGCCCTCGCCCTTCGTCGCCTTCTCGTCAATTTCCATCTGAAAATAAGAAACAAAAATTCCCTTAATATCTTTTCTAAGAAAATCGAAATTTTGATGAAATTTTGGAAAATGTGAGCGTGTACCTTGTTTGTGATCGTCATGGTGCGGTGACCGCGCGATCCTTTGTATCAAGTGGGAAAGTGTCACGACTATCCCCGACTCTTCCAGACTTTCCCAACCTGAAAAACCGCTCTAATATTGCCCAAGGTTTGCGATACGCGAAATCCGAGATAAGAACGCGCAGCGTCTCAGCAGAAACCGCTTGTCACCGTACAATGAGAATCGCAACTGGAAAAATCCCTAGGATATACGCAGCCGCGATACTGGGCAATTTCGGGCATCTGGGGATTTTTTGGGTATAATTTTTTGCGCGGGATGACCAATTGGCGTGATCCTAGGGAATTGCCGATTACGCAAAATTTCATTGGTCACAACCGTAGCGCACCTCTTAGAGAACTGTTTTACCGACTGAGTCACATGGGAAAGTGTAAAGAAAATAATTATATTTCGCAAACATTGTTTTCTTATCGAAGGTCGATAAACAACATAACCTGAAAAAACGCGAACGCGAGGAGAGTGGCGCTGTGGTTCCAAACGCTAATTTTTTTCATACGAAACATATAATAACCTTTTTCGTCTAAGCCCGTCTAGCCTGTTGTGTGTTTGACGTATGACCCAGTGATCATTCGCGATGGAAGTTGCTTGTTTCACTTTTTTCGAAATTCGATGATAAAAATCGGTTTGACCCGCAGTTTGTTGTAAGTTTATATTCACAGGATGGATCGTGAATCGATTGAAAAGTTCGTAGAAGTTACGGGTGAGTAGAATGTTTCTCCACTCGTTTCATTTTCGCGCATCGATTTTACTCAAATTGCTATACCTCGTTAAAAGTGTCTCGCGCAGCTTCGTCAAATACAATATATTTATTGCAACAATGATCCGAAGACAACGATACTTTGCAGGCGAAAGCGACGCTACTGCTCGCCAATATCTATCGCTCACCGATGGGAACGTCGAAGCTGCTATAAGTCTGATGTTCGAGGATGGCGGTCCCAGTGTAGCCGAAGCGAATCCTCCAACCAACGACGAGGAACCTCACGTTCGCGAACCAATTCTGCCGGTTCAGGAAGTTCTAGTACCATCCGAACTCGTTTGCTCATTTCCAAGAACATCCAACAATGTTTTCGACAGATTTAGGGATTTTGCCGTGGAAACGCGTAAGTTATAATTTTCTTAGTAAGTTTTAGTAACTGCCATATAATAGCGATAGAAATAGTAATTTTTTTGGTAATTAATAGTTATGTCCCTAGTAAGTCATCCAAAAACCCAATGCTTCACAAAAGTAAAACCAAACGGATTTGATAATCAGGAATCAATTTCCACTTTTCACACGTGAAATATTGAAAATCTGTTGTGTCAATTGCAGGCCGCCAAGAGGAAGAAATGACAAGAAGAGTCAACGGTGTGAAAAAGGTTCCGCAGAGTAGATCGAAGCGTTTGGAGGACCTGTTCAGACCCCCCTGTGACATATTATTTCTCGGCTCGTTTGTGGAAGCCAGAGATCATGCTATAGACGTCAACCGTTGGTTGCTCGTCAATGTTCAAAATTCACAAGAGTTCGCGTGTCAAATTCTCAACAGAGATGTCTGGCCCAACAGCCAAATACGAGAGATAATCAAGGATCATTTTGTCTTGTGGCAGGTATGTATAAAAGATGAATGAACGTTGAGAGTTTGAAAGTATCCTCTTATCAGCATGAATCATTGCATTTCATCAGAGATATTTCCTTGGTCCGTCTTAAGATAGAGAGTGTTTGATTATTCAAAGGCACAAAAATTCCTCAGGTGCTTTCCAACACGAGCGACGGCAAGCGTTACATCGATTTTTACAATGTCACGACTTATCCATATTTGGCAATACTTGATCCGCGAACTGGAGAATGCATGCGGTCGTACAATCACATCACTGTGGATAGTCTGGCGACGGGACTGAACGATATGCTCAGTATGCACGCCTCACCCGACAATACAAATCAGGATTTAGCGAACACTGGTGATTTCAAAGAACGCTCATCACTGCCAGAAAAACGACAGGCCCGCACAGACCCAACTATAGATGTGAGATTGCTACTCTGAGAATAACGCTGCGAGAAATCGATCGCAGCATAGTTGAAAATGGGTACCAATTAATTTTTCGTCTCTAAGGTTTCCTGCGTCCGGAGTAAGAAACCCAGATCTTCGGCTGCAAGTAGCAAAACATCAATGTCCTCGACGATGGGTGCGAGCAGCAGCGGAATGAGTAATCCGATTATTGGCAAGCGATCGAGAATAGACGAACTGGACGCTAAGAGTAGGACGAGTTCTGAAACTTTGACGTTACCCGAGACTACTTCGACGAAATTAATCAACGAGAGCCAAACGATCGTGAAAACAGCTCTTGAAACTGCACCACCTGTAAACGCTGATGAACCTTCGCTCAGACTGTGCTTACGTTTGCCGAACGGTGGAAAGGAAGCTATCACGATGTGCGCCAGCGACACCATAGAGGTGAATTGCGTAATGGAATACATTTCGTTCAGGATATTCCAGTATGCGGATACGATCACTAAGAATGGCAAATAATTCTTATTATTTTACAGGGCTTCATTAAAAGGATGGAGAACATGGGATACTCTTCTTCGGAGCACACTTACTTAATACCTTTCCCGAGAACGAACGTCGGCGCTATACCATTACAAACGCTGTTGTCCGACACAATTCTTTATCCATCCAACACAGTATTCATAAGTAAGGTCTAGAACGAACAAACCGAAAGAGACATGAATGCACTGCCTCTTTACAATTAAAGAAGTGAAAGAAAAATATGTTTGCAGTGAAATTTCTAACGAAAAGTTGGTAATTTCACTGCAAACATTTTTTTTGCAGTGAAATTTCCACTGCAAAAAAAATTTGGCGGATTTGATAGATCTTTCATTTTTATTGTTTTGTGTTTTCTAAATTATTGCGATATCAGTGTGTCTCTTTTTGTTATTAACAGCGGTACGAAAACACTGCCATTTTTTAAGCGGAAACGAATCCCAACTGTTTGCGTTATCGTTTAGCTTCTATGTATCGCGTGAAATGTCAATCGTTAAAAGACGTCGCGAATTCCATGGTCGTTCCTGCGAATGCAAGACTTGCGACAATGAAGAAACGCGAGTCAATTTGTATGATTGAAACCGTTAACGTACTTCCATAATTAGCGATGTCCTCGTCGTGTCTCGAAACAAAATGTTAAACTAGGGGAGAATACGTAAACGAGATCGAGCATTCAGACGAGGCTTCCAGCATTCCTCGAAATTAATCTTCCGACCATATCCATTCTTTTGGCGCACACAAGATAAACCACCCTCCGGTTATTCATCGATTTCATAAATCTGTAGAGCATCCAATAAACGTTTTTTTGTCCTTATATTAATCGATATATATTTATTTCTTTATTAACGGATCCGTCTATAATTCATACATCTATAATAAAAAGCTGGGTTTACATAGTAAAAAAATAATTATAACAGATTACGAAAAATGAAGATAAATATGACAAATAAAAAACGCTGAGCGATCGAAGACTTTGTAGATTAATTACAATGCAGAAATATATCATGACATTCGAACATTTATAAAAATAGCCCAGTACGTTCTACAAACTATAATGTGTTTCCAAAATTGTCAACTCTAACTTTTAACTTTTAGTCTCGTTGATTCTTTAAAAAATGATTATTCGGCTGTACGTTCACCGGTCGACTGAAAATGATGAACGTACAATAATTCTCACTGTACTTCGTTGACAAGTCGTTTTGTTTCCCGGATATCCCTATCCTGCGAAGCGGTGTTAGTGGGATGACTTTAACCTGATATTCGTCTGTGGTCGCATGCTTATGCACGTCACATCATCTGTATAAAATAAAAGATGAAATGATAAAAGAAAACAAAATTAAAACGCATTAACGATGATAATCTCAGCTATTAAAGCAACGATTTTATTGACCGATCGGATTTTAGAGATAGTCAGGGTTATGTACGATTTTAAGGGGCCGAAATACGCCTAGAATGTTCAAGACCCTAAACTACTTGTACTTTTTAAATTCGTGACTTGAGGCAATCAAGTTTCGAATAGCTGAGCTTCCGCTGATTTTTAATTGCGTTTCGTACAAGTACTGCTACGTACGTAAACAAAATTGATGATTGTTCGAGATTCTCCACCTACGTAGCTCCAAAATCGATGAATCCATTTTATTACTGACGTTGAGTGAACATTTATTATCAGAATACTTAGAAATGAAGTTTTCTTAAAATTAATATATCTCTATCACTGGAGTCATAAAGAACTGGCGGATAAATATCCAATGCTACGGACAGTTCGCAATGCGACTTTGTAGCCGGAATAACTTGACGATATTTTGATATTTCGCTTGATGGCAAAAATATTAATCAGGAAATCATTCAAATATAATTCTCGAAGCGTTGAATTGAGTGAAAGACAAAGTCTCAATAATCGAAGCCTCCTTATATGTAAAGCCTAAGCGTTTTGTTCTTAAAAATCTAAAGTCACTATCTTTTTAACAATGTTGTCAATGGAGTCCTCTGTAAATTGATTTTCTGTTTACCTCACGACTAAATAACCGCTTGCAGAAAAGTTATTGCATGTTGTCAAGCGAGTACAAAGCCGTCATAGTTTTTGGTTCGTAAATCGAGCATGGCTGATCACAATTACTTTTTTTTCATATATATCTGATCTGTCAAATTTGAGATTTGTCTTTAACAAATCCACGCAAACTCGCCTACTGTCGCGTACTAAGCAAAGAGTTCTGGCTCCGTACCCAGTTGCTCCAAAAGCACACCCATCGGAGATCTCTTGAGCCCCAAACTTTCTATCTTATTCACCATCTTGTTCTTCAAGTGACGAAGTCTCATGGACGAGTGAATGAAAATTGCTGAAAAAAAAAGTTTTTCGTTCAATATTTTCTGTGGCATTAATTCGCTTGGATTTGAAGAAGTTACAATCCTATGGTCAAGTTTTCTTCGACGTTTCTATTTCTTCTATATTCATTTCTTCTCAAATATTAAATGGATATTATAACTCTAATAGAAGTATACACCCATGAGGCGTTCTTATTTATTGTAATAATGCTTAAGAATAAGAACTAGTTCTCAAGACTTATCATCAAAAGAGCAGTGACATATATTTATACGAAATTGTGATTCTCAGTTTTGCACAACTCACCACAGAAAGGCAAAAGGATGCCCATAAGGAAGACAAGCAGCGAACCAAGAGTATAAGTGACAAAGCCGCTGCCTAAAATTATGAGGATTAATCCAGCGGCTGGATATTGCCTTTTAAAATTGTGGATAGATCTGCCCTCGGTCGAAAAGATAGCGAACACTGCAAAGGCGGCAGCCATCGCTATCATTCCAACAAACATTTGACGTGGATGACTAAAACTTGAGAAGAAACAAGAAAAATCAATACCGAACGTATTTCAATTGTTTCATTAAAGAAACAACTTGGGACTCACCCAATAATGAGGAATATGATAGCAGACATGAAGAAATAGTTAGTCTGATAATAGAGTAAATTGTTTACGACCCGGTTGCCCCATTTATCAAGATCCTTCAAATTTGGTAATTGAAACCGCGCCGAGTCTAACAAAAAGTCATCGAGCGTCCGCAACGGTGGCAGTTCCATCCCGGTATTTCCGAGCTTCGTTTTATCCATTATTTTATTCTCTGTGATCGTAGATTTTCAATGAAAAACTTCGGAATCTTTTGTAATCACGGATTGCACGAGTTTGTCGCGACACGACTGTACGTGCGATTATTTCGGGATGATGACGAGACAGGAGAATCTAATCACCCCTCATCCCCCTTGCGCCGTGTTCGGAATTGTCCAATGAGCTTTTGTGCAACGTCCGCAGTCGCAATTGTCCGGAAACGTCAGAACTCCTAGCAGAGAATCTTTATAACCGAACAACGATAATATCGAAAATACATATATTTCGAAAAATATATGTTTCCGATATGAGATAACAATGAATGTCCGTCACAATCAAGAGAACGATACACCTGCACTAATCCCGTAAAGCGAATTGCGTTTCGTTCGCACTTTTAAATTTCATCCGTTAGCTTCACATGGCGCTAGTTATGCTGTGAGATTTTTGTTATGGAAATACGAAAGACAATTAAACCGGAAACAAGAAATAGCGATAAAACCAAGGAAAAACTGCCTTATCATTTGAAAACAAAAAAAAACAACATTTCGATAACCCGTTTATTTGTTTTTACAAAATTAATAATAACCGCGCTAGGATTATTATCATTTTTCTTCTTTTATGATTCTCGACCCGATATATTTCATTGGGACACGAAAATGTATGAATTTGTTGGCGCGTTTTAAGTCGAGTAGAAAAAAATTATCTCCGTGCCGAGCCCAACGGGAAAGATTTTATCTTTGATTGCATTCGTTCTCGGGCAGCAATTTTTTCACTTGTATTATTATTCGATCTTCATACAATTAGATGTCTATAACACGGGACAACTTTTGGACTCTGTTGAGGAGAAGATCACCGTGCTTGACCATTGCTTGATACTGCCAGTTCTTGCTGTCCGGGCGGTTTGTTTCAACGACACCACCAACGCGATCGACCTTGCAGTGCAGTCTTCCCGCAGCTATGAAGCGCGATATTTCCCTGAAAGAAGAATCGTGTGTGCAAGCTGATTTCAAGGCAACGCTGTAAGCTACCACCTTGCTTGATTAAGTGCTCATCAGAGTTAAAATGAAAATCAAATGACTCGAGGTACTCACTGATCGATGTATTCCACAGTAACGCCGAACGCCTCGGCCATGTATTGAAGAGTCAATGATCGATAAGATTCGAGAAGTTGAGTATAAGCAAGAATCCGCATTTCTCTCACGTAGTAGCGATAGTGAGGGAATATCAGGTAATCAGCTCGTAGCAAACCTTCGACATGTGCTGTACAGAAAAATGTAATTGTAAACATTTGTATCCCAATTAATATAAAAGAATCATGCAAGGATATTAATAACAGTACGACTAAACTTACAGAGATTTTTGAAAAAATCAGCGTAATGGCAATTATATAACGAGAAGAGATAATCCTTGCAATCCTGATTGTTGTGCAACACTTCAAGGATCTCCGATCCTTTGATTATCTTGTCGCGTAGTTCATTTCTCGGCAGACTTATCATACTGAGATAAACGGTGTATCTTACGAAGGTATTGTAATCCATTAGCTCGTAACTCGTAAAGGTGCTTATCGTATCAAGGAAGAAGTTGGCCGCCTCCTTGAAATCACGCATCGCTATGCAGTAAGTTCCTTGGTAAACTTTCAGACGGTTTCTTCTGTCCCAATCGCCGCCTTCCTCTATCAAACTGTCAAACATTTTGGCGAATCAATCGAGATTTCTTCAATGTTATTAATTAGAAAATAAATTGCCAAAACGTGTTTTTATGAGACCAACTGACCCCGCTCCTATCCACTACAAAATTATGGGAAACAAAAATGTGACTTTACCTCTTGGCCTTATCGATATTTCTTACAATGTGATCATGATCAAGATAAAAGAGGCCGATCCTTATATTATGAAAGACTATGTCCAGCCTGTGCCCTAACGAGACAGTCTTTTCATAAGTTTTTCTAAATGCCGATATAGCACCCTCCTTGTCGCCGATTCGACAGAGATGCTCGGATTTCTTGAGATTAGCCTCTCGAACTTCCATCTCTCCAAGATTCTTCTCCGCGTCCTCTATAGCATCGTCCAATGCTTTTGTTTGTTCCATATTATGGGCTTTCATTTTGTCTCTCAGCGCCACGTCTAAAGGCCAATCAAGGTCGCGGCAAACCTCCTCGTAGAATATAGTCATATCTGAACCAAATAAAACAATTACCTTCTCATAACTAGAAAAGTAGAAAACTCCCTAGCAATTTTTAAAAGCTGCAATGCTATAACAACAAGGCAACTTTGGCAGTTATGCGTAATATGCAGATGCTTCCTCTATATGATAGCTCTTTTGCCAATGCACTCCTTAAGAGATATAAAATCAAATTCCCACTGCGCTATTGAATATCCGCACGGCTGAACAGGGTGCGGCAAAGTGTGACGAATTGCAACGTTTTTATCATTTTTGGTAACGCAAACGATTTTTTTTCGCCTGAGTTTAATTGAAATTGCGCACAAGTGAAATTGTTTTGATGATTTTGAGATAAACCGGGCGCCTCGTTGAGGGACGGAAAATTCTGACAGGTTAAGACGTTCGGTGTTGTCACGGTTGATGGAAGAAGCGCCAACATTTTTGCATTTACCAAAAATGTGCAAACAGAGAAACAGAATATACGATCGCTCTGAATAATGAATACTGTTTCATTACCGTATAGAAATAATGAAAGAAAGAGAGAAAACATTTAAGATGCAAAAATATGCAAACTCACTTTCGGCTTTTATGGCATCGAGTAGCTTGGTCTTTAAATTCTCGTCGTTCTTGTGCTCCGGCAGGCTGAGCAAAAATTTCGTTTGTGCGAGCTCGAGATTTGGATTCTTCTCGAGTCCATCGTCTTCTAAATTTTCCAACGGCATCTTGTGATGTTTATCGAAGAATTAACGGCGAATTAATTATTTCTGTGAACGCGAAGAAAACAACGGGGCAACGATGAACCAACACTTTTTTTTCACGATATATAATTTCGTGTCGCGGATCATGAGCCACGGACGATGGCTGTGGATACAACTTGAGTTGGAACACCGGGTGTAAAAAAACTGTATGCTACCAACGCTGACAAACATTCCAAGCATTCGCACGCTTTCAACGGCTATTTGGCGTACTCCATCGTTGTACCCGTATATCGACGCTCGGTAATCAAGGAATCAGCGAAAAGACCAGCTGAAGCTTCAGGTTTGCTTTGGTCGCACAAATTTTATTCAGTCAAAAGCGAAGATGACTTACTCCCTCCCCTCTATCATTTATAACAAACAATTTGGCGAGTCCAATGTTAAATACAAAAATTCCGTTCTTTCTATCAGTCGGTATGTTGCCGATTGAAAAACCAAAGAGCGCGCAATTTTCGCAACAGATTACGTAGCCGATATTTTCTTTGCGCTTTTTTCGCGCGCATGCACTCCTCTATTACTTGGCACCTACTATTTTCCTGTCTCACATTATTGTTAACCAGCATTCGTCTTATACTTTTGACTTTTGACATGTCCGTTACCCGGTTACTTGGGGACGGTAATCGAAATAGCAAATACCAAGTAGAGTCTCATTGTTTCTAAGCGCTTTTGAATAAATCAACATCTCCCGGAGAATGTAACAATGTCGAAAATGAGCTCGAAAGACAAGGACAATAAGGCGTTTGACAAATTGAAACAATGGTTTCGCATGAACAAAGGTAACCTACTCTCAGTTTTTGCGGTAGGTTTATCCGAGCTTTTCTTCCCTGTTGTGTCAATGTCAAATATCACAATTCTTTTCCCCAAAGTTGTCGGTCCCAATCCATTGCAAAAAAATCCTATTGACCGATGCGAATTTGAAATTTCCGTACAATTACCCACTGTCATCCGTTTATTTATAATTTCGCTGGTAGCCATCCACTATTTTTGTGCGACGTTCTAGCCTTCTTATTTGCACAGGCAACTACAAGAGCAGAGAAGACTTTGTACTGACGCATGATATTGAAAAAGAAATCGGCCCGGAAAGCCCCGCGAATCATCGTGCCAAAACTATAAAGGATTTGTGCGACGGAGTACTCAACCATCAATGGGAGGATGTGAGAAGCATTATTAAATTAATGAAAAAGTCAATGGGTTGTAGTATCCTTCTGATCCCAAATTAACCAAGAGTCGCCTCTGGTTGTCCCTTGGTGTGATTTAAGATACAAAATAAAATACTGCTTTTGGAAACAAACTTTTCTCTACGTAACATGGATGGATTTAACGATAGTGTTTGTCTAATCAACTCTAACACTAATTACATTTTATTCTATAGGGAGCGGTAGAAAGATTGTGGAATCTGGTACAAGATTTGCTCGGCAAAGACGTAGCTCGAGAGCACAGGCATGTAACGCTGAATTTCCTTCGCTGCCTAGTGCAGGGACAGTACAGCAAATTATCGTCTCTGATGCGAGTAAAGTTCTTTATGATAGTGAAAGATCACGAGATTCCAGAGGACATAGGACCGCGATTGGAGTTGCTTCAGAGTTTGACGGAAAATGGAAAAGTCATATTGCATCTGGAAGAGAGAATGGGTCCGTTTTTGTTGGAATGGATGCCGACAGTGACTGCAGACGATGGAAAGAGAGGAGCGGACTTTCTGTCGTTGCTTGTTAACGTCATCAAGTACAATTCAGCTTACATAGACGAGGAAATCGTTTCGGGCCTCGTTCAGTATATATGTCACTTGTGTTACAACAGCAATAGCACCGAAGTCGTTTCCGGTTGTCTGGAGACTCTCGACACTATAGTTGGTTACAATATCAACCTCCAGTCGGACTCTTTACAAACTTTTATAACCGCTCTTTGTCGCAGCGTAAACGTCGAGACTTATTGCCAGATAAGCTGGAAGATAATGCGGAAATTGTTGGGAACGCACATGGGTCATTCGGCACTTCACACTATGTGTCGTTTGCTGCAGGATCCGAATTTTCAGCGGGACGCTTATCTCCTGCGCGGCGCAGTGTTTTATGTAAACATGGGTCTCTGGGGTACCCACAGAATACACAAACTGAAATGTACTCCGACATCCGTACTTCCGTCGTTCAATCAGGCACTTGAATGCAATCATCCCATAGTCATGTACGAGGTGACTCTCTCGATTCAACGGTTGGTCACCAAATACGGGGTCGAATTGCAGGAACCAACGTGGAGCATGATACTCGATATAATTGAGAAAGTAATAACTCACACGGAAACCAGCAATCAGCCAGCAACGAAACAAGTTTTTGCGAGCCTTCACGAGACGATTAACAGCATCGAGAATTTGTTGGATAATTCACAGTACAACGGATGCAAGCAACGATTTTACGAGCTCATCGAGAGGTGCTCGGATTCACGCCCGGAATCGTCGATACTCAAACTCATCGATTATCGGGCTTCGGAAATCGGTCCAACTTATTATCTCTGGCAAGCGAAATTGGCAACGCTCGTTGAACGCTATTACAAGAACGAAACACGCACGAATATACGAGTCAAAGTAATCGATGTACTTACAAATGTGATACAAGTGAATCGATCAAGATACGAGGATGAGCTTGTCGAGCGTGTCGTTTTACCTTACATGCAACACGTGGATTTGGACCCCGATATAACGATCAGAAACGTCGTGGCTCACTTGCTCGTTGATTTGTGCCTCGAGTGCGAAACCAAACGGTGCCTCGAATTACTCGATATTTTGGAAAAAATGATAAACAAGCCTTTCACCTCGGAAAATACGCCGATATCCGTCGAAGCCGATGTCAAAGATATCAAAACCGCGGTTGTTGGTGTCATAAAAATACTCACCGCTAAAATGTACCAATTACCATCGAGTCACGCGATTCGCGCTTACAAAGTTTTGGTCAATCATCTCGAACAACATTACAAAGATCAGTCCGTTTTTCAAGAAGTATCGACGATTCGTTATTTAGTGAGTATCAACGAGTAACCTTCGAAGAGATCTAATTGAATGACATTAAACTTTTGTAGTATTTCATTCGTTCAGCATGAACTTTTCATTTGATTAATATATTGAATTCGTTAAATCGAAATGTCTAATTGCCATTTTCTCTTTTTTTATTGATTTCAGATCTTCGAATTTTTCTTGAAAATTCGGGCCAACTCGTTGTACCATCTTGGATTTCCGGATTCAACGAGCGGTTTCGTGACTCGTTACAGTCCTTATCTAGTCCTTGAGCACGCTCCATTGGAGAGACTCAATTCGGGCGGTGGTGGCAATAGTCCACCACCCGTCAGTCCGGCTCCACTTCAGCACATATCCTGCCAAATAACGCATTTGTCGTTGGCCCACGCTTGCAAGGCTGTTATATCTTGTATAAAGCTGGAAAAAGATTGGAAAGTGTTGCAACTCATACTGAAGGAAACTCCACAAGTTATGCAGAACAGAGCTCTGATATTATCGAGACATAGCAACGACATTGATTACCTTGCTGCTGCACTTTGCTGTATGGTGAGGATTTTGATATTTTTAAATACTATTAAAAAATACATTTGAAATTGTTAAAATGAAATTGTAAAAATGAAACATTCAAATTCGAATTGACAATTTCAAATGAAATTGTTAATGTTAAATTGTTAGTTTGAATTTTTATTTTACATTTTTACAAGTACAAAAATAACAAACTCATTTTCAAATTAATACTTTAAAATGACATTTTTTATTTTTCATTTGAATTTGAATGATTTATTTTAACAATTCTATTACATTTTTACATCGCAGGTGAGTGACAAGAACCTCAGACTTCCAGAGTCCCTCTACAACGTTCCTCCAAAGTTCACCGTTTCGGAATTTCGCGTCCACGTGTTTCCCGTGCTCGCGTCTCTTGCATCCTACCACGCGCATCTCGAGCCATCACTGCAGCAACGTTTGATCAAATGCTTAGAAGTGAGGCTTTCAAAAAACCATGAAACTTAATTCGTTTTAAGTTTTCTTCATTTTGTCCTATTTGAATATCGTTTCAGGTCGGATTAACGGCGCGTTGCGCGAGTCAATGCGTGACGAGTTTGACAACTTGTACACTGGAGATGCGAGACGCTATGAACAAACTCTTAACTGAGGTGTTGCTGAATCTGTCGAAAATTTCGGCGACCGTTCACATTGCCATACCTATACTGGAATTTTTATCGAGTAAGTCTCGCTTTTGTCCATGTCCAAAACTTCCAGAAGTTTTACGTTTTCTTCCATTAGTTGCGCTAATTACGTTACGGAAAGTAAACAAACATTTTGCGAGTATTAAAGAAAATGTGAGAACTAAAGTATGCGGGTTAAACGCGATCAATTTTTATGAATGGAAGTAATGGGTCGTACGGCCTCCCCAATGTGTATATTAATTGAGAATCTGATTCCTGACGCGTTTTAATTTCTGTTTTCGCATAAATATCGAACGCAGCGCTCACCAGATTGCCTAAAGTCTTCGCGAGTTTCATCGGGGATCAGTACATGTCGGTATTCGCTATATTGTTACCTTACACGAATCCGTTCAAGTACAACCATTACACGGTCTCGTTGGCGCATCACGTCATAGCAGTTTGGTTCCTCAAGTGTCGTTTGCCATTTCGCCGTGATTTCGTGAAATTCATCACAACCGTGAGTACGAAAATATTAATATTTCGGAAAGATTGTTTAATTTATCGAAATAAATTAATCCTTGTACTTTTGACGTTTCATTTGTTCGTTGACGAAACGAGAAGGGTCTGAAAGCGAACGTGTTGGTGCCGTTCGAGGAGGGACACCTGATAAAGCCCGACTTCAGTTTGATAAACGAGGATTCGTCCAACAGAAAGAGAAGCTCTAGTCTAACCGAGCAAGGAAGTCGAGGTCGTCGAGAGAGGCCCATAATATCCAATCGTATAGTAGGAGAAGGTCGGACATTGGATCTCAAGCCGCCAATCGACGAAGCCCTTATGACGTTTCACGTCGAGCTCACGGAGACTTGTATCGATTTAATGGCGCGGTACACTTTTTCCACTTATACGGCTCGTCCGAAGCGACTTCCCGCCGCCGATTTTTTGCTGAAAGAAGGACAGTCGATGACTTGGCTCGTGGGTAATAAACTGATTACCATTACGACCAGTGGATGTAGCAACAAAGCAATGCGGAATGGTCTCTGCGACAATTGTTGGGTTGCCTGCAAAGCGGCGCCTTCGACACCCGAGCATAACAAAACGATCGCGACTTCCTCGCGACGTACTTCCGGCGCGGAGGTAAATTCATAGAAGTTTTCTTCAATTTTTAAAAAATTGAAGAAAACTTCGTTGTCATCATAATTAATGCCCTTTCGTGGTGATAGCGGCAGATTTCCTCTGAAAGTATGGTTAAAAATGGGTGAAAAATTATCTTTTTATTGTACATTTTCCGCAGGGACCAAAAGACGAGAGTAAATTATCACGGCAGTCGAGCGGACATGCCGTTTCGAGTACCGCGAATACCGCCGCAAATTCGCCGATAGACGACTCTAGAAAATCCTTGGAAGAACCAGAACTCGTAAAACGCGATGTTCCGAGTGAAAAATCCGAGAGGATGGACAACGCGGAATCAGCAAAACTGGCACGTATTCTCGGTAGCGAGAAACACGAGGAACACGTTCCGTGCGCTTGTTGGTGTCAAGGTTGGGCGGAAGTTTACGTGCGTCGACCAACCGGTGATATGTCCTGGATAATGCGTATACAGAACGGGATGCAATTCGAAATTCCTCACGACTTTCCGATACACGACATCACGACTCTTTACATGCCAACCCTCGATTTACCGATGAATACTAGTCAGGATGTAACGATCGATTTTCAAATGCCGGAAGATACAGCGGAAGTACGTATTTGTCGGCGTTGCTATATTCGGGCGTATAACGTTGATTAATCGTGTCCCGTGATGTTTGACGCAAGGACGTTAATTTGGAGCAACCGCAGACCGATCGTGAGACGATATCGTCAAAGTCCGTAGCTTACACAGCAACGAGCTCGTCGATGGCCTCGACGAGTGGTCCAATCGCTATTCCAAGTTCGCCGTCGCGACCAAGTCCTTCTCGTCAGAATTCTCGAGACAGCTTGGAGAGTTTGGAGGAGGGTGACGAAGGTAATACGAGAATTATATTTTTCGAAATTAGTCGAAATTATATTTGAAACAATTATATTTATTTGTAATGTTATATTTGTATTAAATTCGTTGAAATTATATTTTATATAATTATATTTATTATATTGATATTTTATAGAATTATATTTTTCGAAATTAATAATTATACTGTTGGTAATTTTCGCACGTTCCAACAGAAACGCGGAGGTCAAGAAATCCTGTTCGTCGTTCGAATTCCAGTCCGGAAATGAGCGCCAATTGGAAAAACCCCTTTTTGAACAAAGACAAACTTATCTTGTCGCAAACGGAGCCAACGTCCAACGAATTCGAGATCAAACTCGACACGGAGCTCAAAAAACCTGGGAAAAACGCCTACGCTAAAGACATGAGGTACACATCGACCCTTCCTCACACTTCATTCGGTCTAATAGAAACTATAACAATTTACTGTTATACTTCCCTTTAGAGTCAGTTGCGAAGCGATCCCGGAAGAAATTTCAGGTATGGGAACGACTCCACCGTCTACCGAGCAGCCGACCGATCATCCGAGTGGCTTGAGGTCCCAACGATCCTATCCGGGAGCTACTCACGTTGTACAAAATTCGGCAATCACGGCTAGCAATACCGTTCCACCGTCCCCGACAACTGCGCAGGTAGTTTCTTACCCGAAAATTTTTAATTTTCATATCCACGATCCAGTTTCGATCTTGTCACGAACCTGTCCATTTTAGGCACCCACCAATTTTCTTATGGTACAGAACAGAGCAGCCCAATTGCAAAACCTGGCTGGAAAACCCCCACAATCACCGACACAGTTATACTCTCGCATTACTGATCCGAGCCTCAAGCAGTCTCTTATGATTGACACGAAGCCCCCTATCGGTCGAACTTACTCCATAGACAAGGTACGCCGTTCTGATGGCTTTCCAGCCTTTTCATCATGCAGGATTTCCACGTTTTTAAACTCCACGTCGTCAACAGAATAAAGATGATCGGCCCGATCCGTCTACTCTACCGCCCATCGTTTTTCGAGACAGAGGCCATACGATATCTGTCATGAGCCCGGTCAAACAATCGCGCGAATGGGACAACGTTAGGCGGGGAAATTCTCCACGGGTTAAAGATACGTCGCGAACCGGAATCAATCCGAGGTAACAAAACTGAAACGAAGACATTTTTCAAACAATTTCGAATTATCAAATATATTGGAAACGCTGAACGGCGTTTTCATACAATTTTATAACCGGATTTTATACACATTTTATTTCCATCGTTGATGCGCGTTCGTAGCTTATTTAACAAATCCTTGACTGCTTCATTATTGTTGAAATACTTTTCGACCTTTGGGTAAAGATTTTTTTTAAAGGCTAAAATACATGATTCCCAATTTATTGCCAATGGGAAGAGCAATAATTTTGATTGTTTTATATTGAAAAAGTAAACATCACTCCTGTAGCAAACAACATTTTGGATTGAAACCTCTTAGGTGTTAATGATCCGAAAATGCTGAAAAGTAACACTCTTAATTTTCGCCGAAAAATATAAATACGAATTTCCATAGATTTAATCTTAACAATGACGGATTTTAACGCGTATTTGATTTTCTATTTTGCCTGGAAAATAGAATTTCTCGTAGCGGTTAGGCTGGAATTTGATCAACAAATCAGTCAGTCAGGACTTTGTTTTAGATGTATATAGAGATAAAATTGTGAAAGAACGATTTATTTCTCATACCTATTTATCAATAAAACATTTTTGTTTTTTTCTGTTCGCAGTTTTCTATTCCTGCAGCTGTATCACACTGCTCATTTCGGCACGACAACGGAGAAGCCACTGTTGGTGCCTCGAACAACCGCAGTACAGAGAGCGGTAACCAATCTCGACAGGATACAGCCTTACGAGACCCACAAAATCGGTGTACTCTACATAGGTCCTGGACAAGCCTCGAACGAAGTTGAGATACTCGCGAATCAGCACGGTTCCTTGAGATATACAGAATTTCTTCAGCGTCTCGGTACTCTCGTGCGTCTTAAGGATGTTGATGAGAGCGTTTTCCTTGGAGGTCTTGATCGTAACGGGGAAAATGGGAATTTCGCTTACATATGGCAAGATGACGTGACGCAAGTGGCTTTTCACGTTGCTACTCTAATGCCGACTAAACCGAGCGATCCCAAATGCACGTCCAAGAAACAGCACATTGGGAACAATTACGTCAGTGTAGTTTACAACGAAAGTGGCGAACCTTACAACATACAAACTGTTAAGGTACACATCTGTACATATTTTTTAACAACAAAAACTTAACCTTGTGTGTGCAACACAACCGGATACTATAATTTTCGGATTCCGGATTTCCGGATAAAAATATTTATAAATATTGCACCTGAAAAAAGTCTCCTGAAGGTCTTTGAAAAAAAAAAGTGAATCCAGGTATTGATTTAAGGAATAGTCGAAATTTTAATTTTCGCCAAACCGGTGGCTCCGGACAGAAACGATTTCGATTTTCCACCAAATATTTTTCGTTGAATCGTTGATAAAAAATAGAAATAATTATTGGAAATGGTATTCCTTCATTCATTTCAGCCATTTTTGACAAATCGTCCTTACCGATTTTCAAAACACCGTTTTGAGAAAAACGACTATTATTCTCGAGCATATCATGAGAAGCGTATCACTTGATGTCTTATTTCTCCTCGCAGGGTCAATTCAATTACGCCTGCGTAATTATTCAACCGCTGGATCACGGAACGAATCAAGTGACGGTTCAGGCTAGGGAGGAACTCGCGGAGCACATAGGCCACAGCGATCCGAAGATCATATCCGATCAGAATCTTCCGATTCTCTCGAGACAGCTCGCTCTCCACGCGAACGTAAATATCATCGTGTTTTTCAATTTTTCTTTCTGTGTAAAAACTATTTACCGAGATATTGAGAGATTTTATTTTCTTCTTCGTCGCAGTTGGCCTCCATGGTTTCTTCATCGTTGAAACAAAACGGCCACAATCCCTACGCTTCTAATTGGCTGGAAAGGTTGCGGCACATAAAACGACTGAGAAATCGGTTACTTCAGGAATTGTCGAGCAACAATTCGGAGGGACCATCCGATGACGTTTCGCCAAGATCAAACAAGCGGGTTCAGATGGACGACTTCACCGAATACACGACTTGAACAAATGAAATTAAAATAAATGCTAAATATCGCCTGATGTCGCAAACGAATGTAACAAAAAGATAATGAAGTTCGAAGAACGATAATCCAGAAATCGATATTGTGCCGTTCTTCGAAACGTTGATTTTAGAGCCTATTGTGTATTCGGCGTTACCCCCGGTTTATTTTATATAATAATTGCCGTTGGCTATCACCGTACGCTGATGTAAAGCAAGCCAGGAATTTGTAGATGAAAAAGAATATAAAAGAAACTTTTAATAAGGTGCTAATTGAGTGGCAGTCGATTCTTTTGAGAGAACCGAATATTTCTTCTTTTTATTCTAAACGGATCCTAGCTTCGTCAATTTTCCAAGGAATTTTTATATCTGCGATCAAGATCTGATACCTTAAGTAATCTTGAATCAATGATTCCAATAACAGGCAATAACGATTTTTAAAACTATTCGAAATATTTAGGCCAGCTAAGGTACAAAACCACATTCAATTTTCCCTTTTTATTTATCATTTAAAAATTATTAGCATTAAGAAAATGAGATCTCCCAAACAAGTGATTTTTTAGATCGATTGGGTGCTCCGTTTTTCGTACGGTTGTCTGGTTCAACTAAAATAGGAAATTTCTTTTTCTTTGGAAATAGGATTTTTTGGTATTTCTTGTTAGAAATATTTCATTGTTATCAATCCGTTTCCGCTGATGTCGCGATTGCTGCATTAAATACGTATCCGGGTGTACTGTCTCTCTCACTCGAATTCATTATTCTTTCAGATCGCTTTGGTCCTCTGGCTACTTTTACGCTCGATTTTGCCTTTATAATTGACTTCATTTCATCAAGGAATTCACGTTTGAACGAAACCTGGAGAAGAATTAAAGTTATTTTTTAAAATTGAGTATGACGTCGATTTTTCATCTAGATAAATTTGTCAATTTTTCTGTTCATTGTCATTGTAAACTTACATTTTCATTGTAGACAGTGCAAGCTATTTTCCAGATAAATTCCAAAAACGCTATTGGAACGGAGAAAGCAACGCCACATCCGAGAACGACGAATACGCCACCTACGTGATCCAACGTCAGTTTCGACGCGACAGCGGGTTGTTCTCCCTTTGAGTGATAGAAATACAAATTGAACTCCATTTCATATAATAGTCAATAGGTTTTTAAGAATAGTCTAATTATCGTGATGAAAGCATACAATGAGGGCTGGAGTGCCTTTTTTGATTCTGTAATGGTTTTCTGAAAAATGTTATTATTTAGAATCAAATAGCTTCATCTTCGACGATCACAAACCTAACCTAATATAACTAGTGCTGCGGGTGGCAAGGTCGGACACTAAGAACAGCGGACATTTCGCTTAGAAGAAATGCTAAAAAATACAAGTATTCTGGGGTGAATTGAGAAGGATACGAAAAACAAAACAATAATTCGTGAATTCACCTTGCACTCGCCACCCCCGTTATTTTGTTCCCACCATTTCTGTTTCAATTGCTCTAGCATTCCACTTTCTTGGAGCTGCAGTACAGCGTCATTGAAACTGTCTCTGTAAGGTGCGTCTGAAATAAAAAGTACACACATAGTTTCTACGAACTATATGATCAATAATGAATTATCCAATTCGAAATCGACTGTGGTTTGATTCTTCGTGGTCACACTGTCAGATCATTTCATGGTCCTCGAGGTACAATAGGAGCGCGGTAAAAAATAATTACTTTCAAAAATTCATATGTCCAACCTTTTAAAAAATGAAGATACATACCAAATATCAAATCGACATTCGGTTTCCACTTGTCGGAAGTTTTCGATAAAACTTTCCTAACCATACTTCTAACTTTATAGTGACGTAACAAAAATCAGTTTGTAGACAAACATAGCAATATGCTCCATAGAAAATCATAAAGAGATCAATGTACGAAAAGAACGGTTTTTAGTGAAAATATAATTCATGATTTTTTATGTTGATAACTAAAATTTGGGGTGCTCCTTATTTGCGATACTTTAAGGAAAAAATGGTTGGTAGACGAGTCTAGTCTATCCGGTGTGACTACAGAGGATTGAAAAATCGCTACTATAAAAAAAGAAGAAAAGATGTTACGAACTCTTGACCATCGCGATACCATAACCTTTCGCGTCCAGCAAACCACCGATTTGTGTCAAATTACATTCCCTCTGCGTAATATAGTGAATCGATGATGATTCCATCAGGAAAGCATAATTCTGGTTGATATCGCGCACTTTGTCGACCCCTTCCTGATTCGTTTCCGTCATGACTTCGTCCATGTTATCCATCATGTACTTGTACATTTTCTCGTACGTTGAATAGCCGTTAACCTGAGATTCCGCATTGGTCTTTCAAAGTATCAATTAGAAAATCTTAACAACCAAGCTTGGGTGGATTCGTTGGGTAACTGGAGATGGATATTAGAGGGATAGCAAGCGAGGAGAATTATTCTACCGCTTACTGATTATTCAGACAACAACTCGTTCATACGAGTGATATTTGGTCTCTATCGATAATCAGGATTCAGCGGCTTTGCCATGTTCAACAGTAATTAGTAACTAATTGAGTCGCAGCTGGATATGATGATATTGCAGAAAACAGTTATGCTTTTATCATGATAAGTTGTTAAAAATACCTTGAAGAAGTCCGACGTAGCTCCATTTTTCTTCGCTCCGTATTTGATCGCACCGTCCAAATCAGCCAGATCTTCCGCAGTCTTGATCGGCTTCACGTTTGTCTCAACGACTAGAAAGGCCGCCAGGTTAGCCGTATACGACGATACGATTATGAGGCAGAAAAACCACCATGAAGCCGCCAACATTCTTGTCGATAAGCCACTGTTCAATTCGACACAAAACAGTTATCAGGTTGTTCTTTTTGCATGACCAAGCATTGCGAAACTATTAGTTCACTGAAACAGGTAAAGCCTAGAACTTTTTTGGGGAGGATTCGAATTATCGGTGGAAGTTAGATACCCCAGTGAAATATTGCTGCTCAATGTTCAAATGTGCTTTTAGTAGATATCTATGAAACGCCAGTTTAGTGAAAATTGAAACCTTTGTACCCCCCCTTTGCAGTCTTAAGAACGAAGCCTTACATCGGTGCGATCTCGGAACCCTGTTGCATTATTGCTCCGATCATGAACCACAACGAGTTCTTCAATGTGAATTGATTTTGCAGTTGTTCGGGCTCGTCGATGCACGGATAAGGATTGGTCCACTCTTTGGGGCTCATACGACCGATACCGAAGAGCAACAACGAACCGAATACGTATGAAGCCATCAAGTAGAGCCACACGTTTGTGGAGAACGGTGAGAGAAATGAGAAGAGACTAGGTGCCGCCTTGGTTGGTTTTCTGTACAATATACTTATGCCTGTAAAATAACATTGATTTATCTGTATAGTTAGAAAACTGTACATTTTCACTCACGCTTGGTGGGAGTAGTAGATCCGTGTATAAAAAATATTTAACTAGATTCATGAAAGGCATCGTAAAGTCAACGACCCTCTCACGCTCAGCTGTTATCGTCAGATCAGTTATAGCTAGGTCTGCTTCCTGCAACATAGAATTGAAGTATCGACAGATTAAATTTTTATAAACTTCTCTTTGGTTCGATTTTGGTAGAAGTCATATTGATCTTAGCACGTACGTAAGATTATCAGTAAAAGAAAGAATTTCGTATATATTCAACTCGGTTCGAGAGAAGATTCTCACTTCTTTGTTTTCCAAAACTCACCCCATCCATGATTTTACCGATCATTCCAGACCATTTATTGGTCGCGTTATGGATCATCTTTCCATAATCGGGATCCGTCTCGATGAAGGTATTTGAATAATGTCAATGGCGAATCCTTCGTAACGATCGTTACCACTCCTCGTGTCTATGGACTGTTTGAGTCTGTTATACGGGGAAACCTGATTCCAGCGAAAGGAAAGAAGAAAACTATAGTAATGTTGAATCTTATACGTTCATTCACGTTCTAACATCGTTCACGTAATTCGTAATTGTTTTTTTCAGGTGGACGTTTACCAGCGCTATCAGAACTCTGAACGTTTTGTTGTACAAATCACTTTTCTCGGCCAATATTTCAAAAGTTTCGTTCTTTTCCCAATCGATCGAAAACTGTTGAGTGCTGTTGAACCCGCCGATTCTCTTTAATCCGTCGCGATGCAGACCAACGATGTCCAGCTCGAAATCTTCCCGCCAACCATAATTGTTGAGCTTCACCAAACCGGTCACCCCTCGCATCTCAGTCTGCAAAGCGTAATTGATAAACCGCTTGCTCCCGTATCCTTCAATGTCTGATCATTGGAATTGAATATTTGATTAGTATCTCAAATATCTTCGACTCACGGTTCGTATATGATTGCTCAGGTCAGTCCCATAATCCCAATAATCCGAGCCGTCGCATCGCAGCTGTTTCAGTTCAATGTCTCGGACGTACGCGGCGCGCTTGAGAGCCCGAGAAAACAATTGCACAGCGTCGTAGATGAGCGCCGCTTGTACTCGCAAATGACCAGTGTCGTTTGCACCGATCCGTGATAAAAACGTGTCGAATGCTCCTTCAGGATCGGTATATTCGAGGTCAACGAGGCGAAGTCCCGTCAAATTTACACCCGAATATCTGTACGGCTCCAAATCAACTGCGTGAAGATCCTGCACATGTGATACAGGTAAAACAATACGTAAAGAAGATTTAACGACTGCACTTCTTGTTCCAACAAATTTCGACTTCCGGAACGGATTGGAAAAGTTGAAAATCAACGTTATCCTGACGTTTCGTTCAAGTGGACACGAAAGAAGACTAAATTTATCGCAATCTAACACAATTGTACATTTTTCTTCTTTCTAGTTACTTACCAAGTTTGTAACTAGTATCCTATATTTTTCCGACATCAAGCCAACTTGTTGGCTCTGCCGAAGCACCATCTCAAGGATGTCGTAAGAGCAATCGATAACTATATTCTCCACTGCCGACTGTCGAACTTCTAGCAATACGTCTCTGTCCATCGTACCAAAAAAAGGCAAATTATTTTCAATTTTTCGTGTCCCTTGAAAATCCCTAAAAATGGAATTCCTTATTGATCTTCGGGGATTTTACACACCTGAAATCCGGTCCGTTTCCCAAGTGTCGAATCGTTACCGTATAACCTTTGGGGTTCCATTTCTTCAACAACTCGCTCATACCCACGAGACTGTCCGAACTGTCGTACAATATAGTACACCCTTTCCATTGATACTCCGTCACGATATGGACGAATAACTGCAAACAATTGCATTAATTATTCAAAACGTACACATTTTTCTACATTTTTTACATTAAAAAAGAAAGAACTTCAATTTGTTCAAGATAAGAAATCGAATAAAATATTGTATAAATAAATGTTGATTAATTATAGATAAGTAATAAAATAATCGTTGATACATCAAACTTTATACTTTATAAAGTCTAATTTATTAATAAAAATTGCAACAAACTTTTAAATACTAATTAACACTTGATAAATTGTTGTTGAATATTTATAAATTATTTTACTTTTGGTTACGTAATTTATTAAGAAATAAAACATTTGTCAACATTTTTTTCCAATTGAAGTATTTATGAAAAATTTATTTACGTTTTGACAAATTATTAAGCTGCATAATAATTTATGTATATATTTTCTTCTTAACAAGAAAAGTAAGATAAATTATTAAAAAGGTGTTTTGTTAAAACCCACTTTTTTATTTACTTAATTATTTTGATTCCTTATAAATTGTCAATACTCATTCTTTTTATTTATTCGATTATTTATTTTAACAATTTATGCGTATCTTTTTATCCTATAATAAGAAGATAAGTAATTCATCAACATTCATTAATTTTCTCATCATCGTGTCAATCTGATATTGATGATTAAATTGTATTAAAGTGAAAATTATACTTTCGAGAGTATTTCTGCATGAGGATAAAAATTGAAAGCCTTGTTCCTAGTCGGTGCGATGTCCCAACGTGCAACGATATTAGGCATATCAACGTTATCGCAAATGCTCTGAACGTGTTCAGCCGCCTTTTTTTCAGTCGGCCCAAAAATCGCGATTGGCTTCTTTTCGAACAAACGACAAACTGAAATAAAACAAGACATCATCATTGATGATTCCAGAACGAGTAGTAATCAACCTTATCATAAAAAATTAAAAAATAATAAAAACATTAGCAAATTTTTATTTTTTCCAGAGTATAGGCAGTATTCTGTTCTGCATCAGAATTCGTTTCGTCCCGTCGTTGCTCACCGGTTCTCTCGGTGTGCCGAAGATCGTTATCGATATCGTAAAGATCCGCTCGAAAAAACGTGCTCACTAAATCGGAGTTGTAATTCCTCAAGTAATTGACCGCCTCGATGGATGCGGTAAAAGCTTCGTAACAGGGATCTTCATGATCGAATAAACCTCCTGAAATAGAATTTGTTTGGGTTTGTTTGGGTTTGTCGTTTGTATAACCTCTAAAATTAATATTATTCAAACTAATAATAGTAATAACAAAATAATTTAATTTATAAAAAATTAAATTATTGTTATTTCTTTTATTATCATTATTGGTGTTATTTTGTAGCCTTATTTATTGTTAATAATCAATCAATCGTCTTAATAATAATAATAACTATTATTATTATTATTATTATTATTATTATTATTATTATAGAATTTTCAAAGAGTAAACAAATTTAAAAAACATAATACTTGAGAGACCCTCCTCCAATATCGAGGATCCGAATTTCTACAACCAAAAATTTAGAATCCACTTTTTTTCCAGGCGATTCGAGGAACGCTTGTGCAACTGCGATTTACTTACCCAATTTAAGGAGCTTGGGAAACCCTAGGACAAGGGGAGTCGTCACGATTGTCCAACATAACCCGAGGAAATATTTTTCCCGCATCCTGCGCTGATCCTGGCAATTCTATCGACCCAAAACAACGGAAAGGTCGATTTTTATGGTGAAGCTTATGAATATCGATGTTGATATTGGCACAATGATGAAGTTTTCTTAAATTTGTTTTTTTTGTGCGATGAATGTCTGTAAGACTAATCGAAATAGACCATCCACCTTAATGATTCTCCTATTGCGCACTAGATAAAATATTTTTGTTAAACACTGAAGGGGATTGATTAGTTTTTTTTTTTATTTCAATGACTGAAAAATGAAGAAACAATGAATGTATGAAAATCGTAACGATGATATACAAAATAGTTATCCTCGAATGATGTAATGAGTTTATATAATAATTTCTTCGGAGCCTTTACGAGCAAGTTGGCCAGTTGGAACAGCCGACTCGGTTTATCTGTTTGTTTCGGCTACGGAATGACATTCTGGAAGAATATAAAGACTGGAAGTCCATAAAGATGAGGCTATTATTAGATTGCTCAGCGTGGAGGCTTTTACTCAACTTTCCAAAGTGACGTTCCTTTCTTCTATTTTTCCTGACCCACCGTCGTACTCCCCTAATCCGTTTTTCGCTTTATGATTTTCATTATTATTTATGATCGATGAAACAAATTACCTCATTCGAGTTACGTTGTTATCACTGACTGGAGAAATAATTATTAGTATTTATTTTGAAGATATCAAATGCATTTGAGTAGATTAGCGAAAGAAATTTCTAAAACGAAGCAATTATTTAAATGAAGGAATGAAGAAAATGCAGAAATTACTTGAACGAAAAAATTATTAATATGAATAAATAACTAATAAGAAAAAATTACTAGAACGAAGTGACTGAAATAAAGAAATTACTCAAATAAAAAATGACATATGAAGAAATTACTAAAATGATGAAAGTACTCAAATAAAAAAATGACATATACAGAAATGATTAAAATGAAGAAATCACTGAAACGAAATAATTACTAAAATGTAAAAAAGACTAATATTGAGAACGAACGAAAACGAAGAAATGTTTTAATTGAAGATATGTAAAAAAAACAAATAATAACTATTCGAATAATACACTTCCCGTAATTCCTAAATTACGTACATATTCCTATAACTTTGTTACATCGTTTGGAATGAATTATGGATGAATTTAATGAAGTTTCCTCCGCCATTAAAATGAGAATGAAAATGAACGATGAAAATAGACAAAGAACGAGCAGTTTTACTGGCCGTACGTTACATAGATAAACAAAAGGAAAAAGCGTGATGATTTCTTGAACGTTCGAATGTATAATTGAAGAAGACAAGATAAAGTCGATTTAAAAAAATTCATTTTTAACACACACGTTGGCAAACAAATTCCATTGACGATTTTCGCTTACTTGAAAGACGATTGATACGGATCGGATGTTCCGGAGATACAGATATCGATAAAGAAATAGTGATTTAAAAATGAGCGAACGAAGGTACAAATCACACGCGACAAATCCCGATAAAAATCAAAAACTCTTTCGATCGTTTTTGAAACGAGCAATGTGCCGGGAGCGCGACGTTTTAGAAGTGCACGACTCGTCGTTCCCGAGTTATTCTTTGGCCCCACTACTGCCAACTTTTTTCATTCTCGTCAACCTCTTTGCCTTCGCCTTTACGCTCTTTTCTTATTTTTATTTTTCCCTCTCGTTCCAATGGATTCTATATTTTACCATTCGGCTGGTAAAACCCTGGATCAGATAGAACATTCTTCGCTTTGATTTTTTTTTAGTTTTAGACAAATGTCATTATAGTGCGATATTAGCTAAAAAAAAAAATGGCATCCGGAAACTACAAAAATTTATTTACTTAAAAACCGGCAAAGAAATTGAAATGAAACTTCAGCAGTGTTTTTTCCATTTTTTTCAATCAATTTTTCATTTTTCTAAAATTCTCAAAAACAAAATGGTTGTAGAATCACAAATTTTCAAATATGCAATGCTTCAACTCGAAAGAAGAGCCCCTTTTTTTTTGTATTCCAATACTTACCGCATCTATCATTTTACCGATCATTCCAGATCATTTGTTGGTCGCGTTTTGAATAATGTCAATGGCGAATCCTTCGTAACGATCGTTACCACTCCTCGTGTCTATGGACTGTTTGAGTCTGTTATACGGGGAAACCTGATTCCAGCGGAAGAAAAGAAGAAAACTGTAGTAATGTTGAATCTTATACGTTCATTCACGTTCTAACATCGTTCACGTAATTCGTAATTGTTTTTTCAGATGGACGTTTACCAGCGCTATCAGAACTCTGAACGTTTTGTTGTACAAAACACTTTTCTCGGCCAACATTTCCAAAGTTTCGTCCTTTTCCCAATCGATTGAAAACTGTTGAGTGCTGTTGAACCAGCCGATTTTCTTTAATCCGTTGCGATGCAGACCAACGATATCCAGCTCGAAATCTTCCCGCCAACCATAATCGTGGAGCTTCATCAAACCGGTCACCTGTAATCTGGTCCAACATCCAAGGACCCAATAATGAACAGAAGGCCTTTCGGATTTCAGCTTTCCAGCAGCTCGTTGACGAGTACGATATATTTCCTGTATCAAGTTGCAATAGAGCTTTTTTAAAATTTGACGTTCACGCAACGTTAATTCAAATCCATATACATGGATCAGTTGTTTTCTTGTTTTTTTTTTTTAATATTTATTTGGAAATAACTCTCGATTGGTGATTCCAACTTACCGCTGAAATTTCGCGAGTGTGAGGATAAAAGTTTAGCAATTTCATGCTGGATGTTTCAACATCGAGGCGAGCAAAGATGTTTGGCATGTCGATGGATTTGCACGTGCTTCACACGTGTCTCGTCTCGATTATATCGGAAAGCCTGAAAATCGCAGAAACAGCCTTTCCAAGAAGGCTGCAAACTGAAAACGATAATTATTTACTTCAGTGTCTTTTCCAAAAAATGAGCCTAACATTTTTTTATTTAATCTGTTTTCACCAATTTCGAAGTTCCGTTAATTTTCATGTGACGAAAAAAATCGAAATTCCGAATTTGAGGTTTCTCAAACTAAACATCATTATTCACAGCTCAATTAACAAGAAAATAGCTGAAATACATTGTAGAGTCATTTTGCAGAAAATCCATGCTCTATTTTATCACGTGTTTCCGCGAACTTCAAAACCCCATAACTTTTTATGGGAAGGTGGATTTTAGCTTCCCCTGATTGAATATCATCGTTTATATCCAAATCAATGATTTTCTGATTTATTTGACTTTTTTATTGACAAAGAACAAATTTAATACTCATTTTTCATAAAAGTCACTAAAGTGAATAATTACCTTTAAAGCAAATATTAGGAATTGACACTATTCGGAAAACGTTTATCATTGGTGTATATTTGGCACGAAGTGAAGATAAGTAGGGAGTTATACGAAGTTTGACGCGGCCTGTAAACTTTTTAGACGACTTCGAAACTCCGCTCTCGAAATATGTGTAAACATTTGTTTCATGCGTTCAACGAGACCTGTCGGGACTTTACACGCAATCTTTGACGGACAGAAGTATATTTTTGAAACTGACAAATGCTTTCGACCGGCTTCTGTATATTTCCAAACATTTTATCGACTTTCGGATTATGAAAATTCAAATAATCGAGCGAAGAAATAACACGAACGTAGTGAACTCTAAATTCTTAAAGATTTTTCATTACTGTGAGTGAGTGCACGTCACGATAAGTAATTTAAAAAAAAAAATATTTTCACAGTCTTCCTTTTTAGTCTGGTAACGTGTGAAAGACTTAGAACTTTTTCGGCAGAATTAAAAATTGTTACTAAAGCTAGTAACAATTTGAAAGTAATTCCAATGAAGGTTCTTAACCTTTTTTAATGCTAGGAAATATGGATCGATAATAAACAAATTGCTACATGTCCATCATTTTTATTAATTTAAATAAGTTTACTTTAGCGCATGCGTAGGATTTGAGATAAGTTTTATCTTAAGATGAGTGTTATCTCAAGATAAGCTCTATTCTGAGATCATTTTTATTATCTTCAAATAAACATCATCTTAAAATAAATAAAATTATTATTTGTTATCAATTAATAAATTAAATAATAAATTGATAGTAATTTAATTTAAACCAAATTAATATTCGTTTATAAATAAAACTATTTCCCATATAACGTTTATAAATAAACGGATATTTGGAAATAGTTTTTCATTTTTTCAAGATTATCTTCATTTTAAGATAATGTTAATTGTGCAGTCGAAGATAATATCTATTATCTTAAATCCTCGATTTAAATACGCTATACAATAGTCGTATTGTATAAAACGACATGTTTGGCTTTAGTGGCACCTCATTGACACAGCAAAGTAGAAGAAACGCGCAAACACGCAGAAAGAGGCGTCGCATAACGATTCTGATATATTTAGACGGTATGTTTAGGGACCCCAACGTGCTTCCCGAGAGTGACATACTTTTCATTCCATCAAGCAGCCTTGAGCCAATCGTGCTTCTCCAAAACTAAAGCTTGTCGCGATTCCACAAATATTCCGAATGTTTATTGTTTCTTCACTAGCTGCATTCGGATGAGGACCCCAAAAAAAAAAAAAAAAACGATTCCAAGAAAAATTTCGTTGGATATTGGACACTGTATCAACAGGAAGCTACTAGTGAGATTTATTTATTGAAAAAAAAAGAAATAAAAACGGTAATAATGATGAAAACCTGGCTTACCTGAAGCAAATCAATCCAATTAATGGAAATGCTATAAATATCACTTTTTCCAAAATATTTGTCCGAATAAATAGAATTAACGAAATAAAAATCATTTTGGATATTTTTTTGGTCCAATTTATAGGTTTGGTTCGTGTTGTTGACGACAAGAATGATAGAGTTTAAATTAAGTTTAATCTTCGCCTTTAATAATTCGAGCGATAGATAATTTCCTAACTTACAAATGTTTTCAGTGAACGAAGTTGTGAATTTGGGTAACACGGAAACTATCGAAAACTGACTGCTATCCATGATTACTACCTGTATAATAAAGATATTCTGCGGTTTCGACTGATCCCCATTATCCTCCTGGTGTTCAAATACTGCAAAGCCAAGCGGCGCATGCGTTACCTATGAACCACATTGCAACGCCAGTTCTTGTTTAGACCCTAACCTTCGCGGCGGTGTCGTACTACGCGTTGTCTGTTTTTTTCCGCTGGATATTGTCACCGAATATTTTCCGTTATGATCATAATTCCGTAATCATATTTTCCGCCGCATTCGTATTTTCAAAAACTTAGTATTAAGGGAACGACGAACACGTTTGTAGCCAGATCGAAATTTAAAAATCCAATTTCTCCCATACTATTCAATCGCTTGGAATGATATTTACCCGTCAAGAAAATTCAGTCCAACGATTTTCTCACTGGCGGCGCAGCGGCTCGCATTCTCCGCTCTTACCGACTGCGCTTGCATCCTTCCGAAGAATCAATATATTTTTTTACTTGTCCCTTGTCACTTGTTGACTGCACTACGTCGTAACCTCCGTCGCTACGATAGCGACCCTAAGTTGTAGCAGCGAAAAATGTTCAAATAATATTCTAGAAAAGTTTTTTGCATTTTCCCAGTCTAATTTTGCACTTTCGGCAAAAACTCGGGCATTTTCGTAATCAGCGGAAAATTTCCGATTAAATACACCCTTTTAAGAGTTTAAAAACGGAAAAAAAATTTTTTTCGACATTCCGGGCCACTTTTCCAAAATCTCAAAAATCACGAAATTTCAAAAGGTCGTAGAGCAAGCTATTCCTATGCTATGGGGATTCATTTGGTGGGTTTGGAAAAGGTTTTTGCCTAACTTAAATAATGGCGTTGGATTCATATTGGTATCTCATATAGTTTTCCCGGAAAGTCCATTTGAAAAATCGCAAAAAAAGAGGCAAAGGGGTATGTATGGAAAAATTCGCAAAAATCGATGATCCGACTTTGAAATTCTGCCAAAAATCGAAAAATCATCGGACATTAATGATTAAAAAAGCATTTTGAAGAGAAAATCAAAACGAAAAGATTGAGCCCGGAGTGGGGTTCTAAATCCTAAAGAAAAAAAAGTTATCGATGATTTAGTGAAAAAACTTATATTGCCCAAAAATCGAAATTTTTTTTTGATTTTTAATATTTTTTTTATTGCTCCATTACGATGTAATTTTATCCCCTGAGCACGAATATACCATTCATTTTCCCGAAAACCCAAAATTTCGAGGGACAAACGTCGAAAAACTATTCTAGAGGTAGTTTTTTGCATTTTCCTAGTCTAATTTTGCACTTTCGGCAAAAACTCGGGCATTTTCGTAATCAGCGGAAAATTTTCGATCAAATACACCCTTTTAAGAGTTTAAAAACGAAAAAAAAAATTTTTTCATACTTCCGGGCCGTTTTTCCAGAATCTCAAAAATCACGATATTTCAAAAGGCCGCAGAGTAAGCTTCTTATATGCTATGGAGGTTCAATGGGTGAGTTTGGAAAAGGTTTTTGCCTAACTTAAATAATGGCGTTGGATTCGTATCGATATCTCTAATAGTTTTCCCGGAAAGTCCACTTGAAAAATGGCAAA
>JAPYZI010002356.1:0-24060 GCA_030523105.1 Ophioninae sp. A BG-2022a | reverse complement strand
AAAATCGCAAAAAAAGAGGCAAAGGGGTATGTATGGAAAAATTTGCAAAAAACGATGGTCCAACTTTGAAATTCTGCCAAAAATCGAAAAATCATCGGAACTTCATAATCCAAGAAGCATTTTGAAGAAAAATTCATAACGAAGAGATTGAGCGCAAAGTGGAGGGCCAAATCCCAAAGGAAAAAAAGTTATCCATGATTGAGTGAAAAAACTTTTTTCCCCCAAAAATCCAAAAAAATTTTAGATTTTTAATATTTTTTTTATTGGTATATTTTGATGTAATTTTGTCCCCTGAACACGAATATACCATTCGTTTTCCCGAAAACCCAAAATTTCGAGGGAAGAATGTCGAAAAAATATTCTAGGAAGGGTTTTTCCCATTTTCCCAGTCTAATTTAGCACTTTCGACAAAAACTCGAACATTTTTGTAATCAGCAAAAAATTTCCGATTTAATAGACCCTTTTAAGAGGTTAAAAACGAAAAAAAAATGTTTCGACTTCCACCGGCTACTTTTCCGGAATCTCAAATATCACGAAATTTAAAGACATACGTATTATATATAATATATACGTGTGTGTTTTCCTTGCGACCAAACTACGCGCGTCTTTTCTCCACGCTGCGCTCGTAACGAATCCAAACGTAAATAAACAAACACGCTCGCCCACGGCAATTGACCTGCCTAGATTCTTCGCCCGAAAAGTCGAGGCGTCGTGGTCGTATTCGCGTGCGGGATGCCATTCGTTGGTAACGACTCGCAGCGCAAAACCTCAAAATTCTCACTACCGACGTAACGAGGAACCGCGTCGAAGGTTTCCAGCGTGTTCGTCATGCCTTTAAGGGAATGACGAACATTACCGCGTGACACACGAGTGCGATTGATTGATTAATAGTATTTATTACTCCCTAGAACCCTATTCGAGCAAATTAGTGCGAGAGAGATAGTGGAAGCGTTTTAAACTGCGATTTCTCGAGAATTAAACGGTTTCATCGAAAATGGCGACCGGGGGCCCTCGTAGCCATCGTCTTGAATGCACACAACAAATTTTATACCAATCGGTTCAGACGGTTGGGAGAATAGTGCTTGCAAATTTTCGAAGTGGACGGAGGCGTGTTCGTTCATGCCCTTAATCACCGAATAGTGGAATAAAAAAAAACAATTGTCTATTTTTTTTTCTAATTACCACAATATATTTGTATCACGAGTTGCCAATTTCGATCTCAAATACACAAAAAAGAAAATGATTTCGTTGTTGCAGTTATCACTCCAACGAGCGTCTATTCCTACGAGACTTTGTGCTGTGCTCGCCCGGTACGAGCGGCGGAAGATTGGCAAGATGGCTGCAGCCGGACAGTTTCGTCGATCCAGCGAAATGCGAAGCGTTGTATTCCCGCGACGACATGAAGTGTGGATGGCCGGCGACGGTGACCGTTCTGACGAGGGATCAGTACGGAGAAATCGTTTACGTACCTGGACTACGGGTAATTATTCCAACTCTTCGTTCGTATTTACAACACGTCCGATGAAAATCCGCGAATGAAATTTTGCTTTTATCGATGTCGAAAAGATTGAGGTTAAGGCTGTGCCAATCGATGAAAAGGATATCTCGAACTCCGATCAAGGACGCAAAATACGTCGTTTCAATCAACCCGATCCGATGACTTTCGGCGGTCATCCTCAACCTAACCTCGACGTACCTTACGAAGTTACCGTCAACTCCGATATGTGCTTCTACGCGATAACCATTATGAAAGCCTATCAGAATTACTCCTTCGAAGAGTTGAGATTCGCTTCGCCCGCGCTTAGACGATCGTCAGAGAGTATGCTCGTAAGACCGAACGGTGACGGTAGCTACAGCGCGACATGGACGCCCTCTTCCGTTGGATGGTACTCGCTCATGATCAACGTCGATGGTTATGGCATGGAGGACGTGAGTCTATCGTATTTCATACCAAGCTGCACGACCTAATTTTAATAAGTGACGATTAGGTTAGGTCGCGAAATCAATTAAATTTTTTTCGTAACTTACGAAAATATTGAACTTTGATATTATTTTGTCCAAATCCGCAAAAATGCTGCGCGCGCATCCGAACGCGCCATGACGTCACAGTGGCCGTTGTACGAACTACCAGTGCTAATTTCTCGTTTCGCCTTACTCGAACTTCAAAGTGCGACGAATTAAATATTTCCGACCGATTTTATCAGGTTTTTCGTTAAAAGTTAAACCCATGGACGTCACCAAATGTGGTACTCTTTATTCTCGCACACTGAAACTTCTCAATCTGTGGCGTATAACATTGTGATGGCACAGACGTTAGCGCCAGTAGTGTTTGGAAGCCGAAACTAAAATTCGAATTTTTGGGACTTAATATCAATGGATAATTCATATATTTTTTAAGAATGGTTTTTAAACGAAAGCTCTTTAACGTCCCGTTTTATCGTCACAAAGTCACAATTGTATTTTAAAAAAAGAAGTAAAATGATTTTTTTTAACTTTCGTCGTGACTACTGTTACACCGATTTTTAACGCAGAGCTACAAAGTCGAGGTGAAAGAACCTCCCCAAGGGATGCAACTGCCGGTCCAGAGCGTCGTCAAAAAAACACAATATCAGCCTAGCAAACTCAGGAAATTCGTGGCGAAAAATAGCGCGGGCTTGAGAGTCCGAGCTCATCCAACTTTGCAAAGCGAACAGATCGGTATCATACCGTTATACGGGACTGTCAACTACATCGACAAAGTAAGCAAGGTTTTAGTTTATGTGGGTTTATTTGGGTTATTGACGAAATTTTATATATAGATAGTCTGCAAGAATATAAAAAAATAATTGAAACAAAATAAATAATTTCACAATAATTAAATCGACAAAGTAAGCAGGTTTTGGGTTTGTTTGGGTTATTCACATAACTTTGTATAGTCTGCAAAAGTACAAAAAACATAATTTATGACTACATAAAAGATGGACACTTCACAATATTTCGAACGCAGTTTTCTCACAGACGGTCATTTACTTTTTCAAATAAATAATATAAACTCTGCAGATTTCATAGAAGTGGGGAATCGGTCTCTTATATTCTTCATCAAATTCTCCAATAAACTTAAATTAACCATTTGCTGCTAGATCGACAATGACGATGGCGTATGGCTACGGCTCAACACTGACACGATAAAGAAGTACTGCAACAGCAATTATGAAGAAGCTTGGTGTTTGGGCTACAATCAACATTTAGGCAAAACATTGTTAGTACCCGTCGCAGAACCGAAGCCTGCCGTAGAGCAAACAAAAGACACCAGTCTGCGGAAGAGGCCAGAAGCCAGCGAAGAGTAAGTGTCCAACTTTCGTCGATTTTTTTTTCTGGTCTTGCTATCCCTTAGCTCCTGGTAGAACCTTTTGGAATCTCGGCTCTATTTCAGCGTGTATCCTCGTTCCAGCAAGAGGAAGACCGTTACAGTTGACGGTGGAAGAACAATGGTTGTCGTCAAGTCAGGAGCTTCCGGACACAATATCAGAAGCGGACCTAGCGTCAGTGCCGACGCTGTTGGAATGCTAGCCATAGGAGATTCCGTCAACATCCATGAATACGTAAGAACAAAATCGCAACTTTTTTCATTCTGGCTTTTCCCCCATTTTTTAATATTTGGTTTTTGGACAGTTTTTTAATATCCATTTTTCATGACATCGATAGCTGGTGAACGCTGAAGGCACTTGGGTAAGAATCGACAAAGAAGCCGTTGGAAAGTTTTGCTTTAACTCAGAAGGCGAAGCTTGGTCATTGGCCATCAACAAACACAGAGTTGCGTACATGACAGTCGAGCAAGCCGAAACAACAGAAAATGAAACTTCAGCCACGGACAAAAAAACAGTCAACGGTGATAACACGTTCCCTACTGGTACCAATAAAGGCTTCGACTTTTCTATCCCTTCCGGCAGCCAAGATGGCTTCAACTTTACAACACCCAATTTTACACCTGGCACTGCCGGCTCAACCGGTAGCAACACAAATCCCTTCGTTTTTGGATCATACGGTCAGCAGGATTCGCCAGGTACGGAATGACTATTTCTAAATGTGTTTTATTGCAAAACTACTCTTCCGATGTTACTCAAACCAAAAGATTACGTTTACACTGAATGTTCAATTTTTTCGGACTTTATCGATCTAACGATCAAGCTTATTGTCAATGATCAACATTTCTGCACTTTTTCCGGGAATAACATTTTTTAGAGGTCGTTTTGAGAATAATTATCGACTAGAATTTTAATGGTTTCATAATTACCAAAGTAGTGGTTTTCAAAAATATTCTACTCTAAATATCAAATCGATACTTTTCGGAAATCTAACAAATGGACGACAGTATTAAAAAATAATTGTCGATATTCGCATAACCTCAATTTGAAAGATCTGTGATTGCCGTGATCGAATTTCGGATATGCATTTATCGGCATCTAACGAACTGTTAAAATCTCAACATAACGTCACTAATTTTCGAAATCCGATGCTTTAATTTTACAATAAAAATAGTTAACCTTGAGAAATCGCGGTTTAAACATTTCTAGGCTCTTTCTCGCACTTATACGCCACGTGGTACATTTTCACATGCCGTTATAGCGAAGTATAAGTACCACCTGACATATAAGTGCGAGAAAGAGAGAAGACATTTTTAAACCGTGATTTCTAAAGGATTAAACATTTTTATCGTAAAATTGAAGCATCAATCTTTAAGTCTATGAATTCTACAAAGATCTACGCGTGATTTTTCATTAAAAATTTAAGTATCAACTGGCAAACGAGTTACAAAGATTTGTGAGGTTATGTTTCCTCGAATGATCGAAAAATCGACAATTTTTTCGCAGGAAGTGAAAAATTCACACCTGAGAAAAACGAGGTCTCCTCTAAGTTCACCAAACCACATTCCAAAGAGAGAGTAGCGAAAGAGCGAGAGCGAGAGGGTGGTGGAAAATTTAGTGTTCTGCAAAAATGGCTGAGAGGCGACGACAAGGGGGAAAAGAAAGGTTCGCCCGGGAGGTAAGAAGCTTTCCAAGTGAAAAACGATAAACTTACCAACCGCGTTACTAAAACTCTTATTTTTGGATGAAACAGGGATTTCTCGGAATTCGTTGGGGTATCGGTGAAAGAATTGGTGAAAGCGATGGGCGAGAGTCGCGCAAACGGAAACGGAGCAACTCCACCGGAAACACCGCGCAGACTGTCCCGAAGTTCGTCCCCGAAAAATCCTCAAGGCGGATCACCGAGATTTCTCAGTCGGTCGTCCAGTCCAGTCCCAATACCCGGTACGTACTTCGATTTTCCGTCGATTTTGGCATGTAGAGTGGATCTTGAAGACACGTAGATAATCGAAATTTGTAAACCGCGATTTTTTAAGTACTAAACATTTTTATCGTTGAACAAAAAGCAAAAACCTCTCCGTCTCTAAGTTGGACAAAAGCTGCTCGATTTTTTATTGGAAACTTAACCGCCAATGGCAAAACGAATTTCGAACCAATGTCGATCTTCTGAAATTCTCAAAGCAAATTAGAGGCTGAACCACGTGACATGAGTGCGGAAGAGATACTCGATTTACTTGAATGATTCAAAATCATTTTAATGATAATTGATAATAACATTTTAGTGATTAATAATTTTTGGAAGTTATCAACAATCATTGCAAGTCTACGTGACATACGGAAACGAGAAAACTAGCTGAAATTCTTTCAACGAGATTTCTCGAAGATGAAACCCTTTTAACCGTAACTAAAACCAGGAAGCTCTTAATTTATCAATTCTTCAAACCCTGGTGACCAAAAACCATAAAAGTATCTGTAAAAATGTAAATATCTATGAGAAAAATGTGTTCGAAGATATTTGAGGTTATGTCGATCTTCAATACGATTTTAATAACGATATCGATGTTATTGCAACTCCAATAATGCAAACCCAAAATAACATTACTAACAAATTTCTCACTTAAATTCCGGGTTTCATTGCAATATTACGTTAAAAAAGTACTTTAAAGCCTAATTTACGTTCCGCCCATTTTTTGCTCTTTTCTCGCGGCTAATCCAGCAGCTAATCAGTTACTATTCATATTTTCACTCGTTTCCGTTCCCACTTGACCCAAACAAACCCAAACAATGTGAATATTATATTAAATAGAAAAAGTACAATTACATCAACATTTCCTCGTCCGTTACTCCCAATCTCGTTGAACTCGGCGCAGGAATCAACGGATCACGTTTTTGCTTTTACCTTCATAAATAGTGAATATTCAATATCTTCCGTGAGTTTAAAATATGGTTTTGATCGTAGCAGGTTCCAGTCGTCAGCCCGCTGGTACCGGTAATTGCCTCTTTCCTCCCGCCGCTAACGTTCAAGCAGGTACACTTTGCTTCCGTACTGAAGACAGTTCTTCAACCCCTTTTCTTTCCCCTTTCTTAATTCGAGACGACGAAAAAGATTATCAGAATCGATCGAAGCAATTGAAATGTTGATCGAAAAATAAACTTACCGGACAACGATCTTTTCTTCGTCTCGAAGTTCCTCGCATGAAACAAGTCTCGACTCGCACCCAACTATCGACTGTACATTGCCATTTGCTTGCTTGAGTATTCCATTGTGCCCGTTGCTCGAAATGGAGAAAATGAAAGAAAAAAAAAAGAAAATACACACTTTTGAACATATGAACCTAAACAAACAGATAAGAATGAAAAAAAACACACCATGAAATTAATAAACAAACTTGTCAGGTGGGAGAAGTTTGATAGGAGGGGGGGACAGTGCCGGTAGCAGCCCCCTGCACTACGGTTCCCCCCGGAGTGTCGGCCTCTCCCCTCTAGGTAAGATTATTCGCTACACACAAATTATCTATAATATAAATGCATAATTATTCATTAGTTATAATTCTAATTATCTATATCTGTAATATATATATACATATATACATATAAATATAATATAATTACATAATAATTAATTAATTATATATTAAATAATATAATATTATATTATTATAAATATCTATAATATATAACTATTTGTATCTTCAACATATATATATACATATATACATATAAAATGTATATTAGATTGCTTCTTATTTTTCAATTTGATATTATTAAAAAAACAACTGTTTTTTCACCCTAATGAGAAACACCACAGTTTTTAGGTTTTGTGAATTAAAATGATTCAAGGAATTAGTCGAAGCTTTTCACAACACCAATATCAACATATGTCACATCATAAAAATAAGAATTGCTCTTTTTGGTTTTTTTTTTTAATTTATGTAATTGAGTTCTCCCACACGAATTTGTAACGGTAGCACGTATTTTTGCCTGTTGCGTGGAAAAATGACTGGTTTTTCTCGATTTTCTTTCGAAGCCCATACACACTCGATGTGAATGCAATGGCGCACGTTTGCACTTCGATTGCATGAGTCGAAAGGATCATCTTTTGTAATGATGGATTTGATGATTTTTCATGGAAAGTTATTTTAAGAAAAGGAAGATACAGAAAGAAAATGATGTTTTATCGATTTTGGATTAGGATTATGGTACGGGTTGGTATTTGTGATAATTATGAAGGTAATACGAAAAATGTAGATTTAGCGATTTTTTAATTTAGCTTTTTCTAATAAGGTTAACTGGTTCGAATTGATTATTGATTTTTAGTTTATATCACGAAATCGTTGAAATTATGACTTCCATAAATCGTTCGTTGAAAAAACGAGCAATTGACAGAATTAACGTTGTCCGTCAATAGGTCGGATTTCGAATTTTTCGAACTTTCATTTATTCGAATTCTGCGAATTTTTATTTATTCGAATATTTTGAATTTTGTATTTTTTCGAAATTCTTAAATTTGTATTTCTTCGAATTTTGTATTCCTTTGAATTTTTTAAATTTTTATTTCTTCGTATTTTTTATTTATTCGAATTTTTCGACTTTTTATTTGTTAGATATTTTCGAATTTTGTATTAATTCAAATTTGTCGAGTTTTTATTTATTCGCGTTTTTTTTTCGAATTTTCATGATTTATTCGCGAATATTTATTTATTGTTGTACTCTCCGTAGTCTCTGGCGGAATGATAGACAGCACGACTTCGCATCGCCGGGGATCAACGCAGAGCGACACAAGTGCCTTAGTCAGCAGTCTAACCAGAGACCCGTCCCAATCACCAAGCGGCGTCAGTACCACAGCCAACACTCGCGATCTATCCCCGAGTCCCAGCTGCAGCTCCTTGCCCATGAAATCGGACGGTAGCGCGGCCACTCCACCTGACACTCCGCGAAAGGACCCAAGCGTAAGAACCCCATTCATATAACTTATGGGATTACGAATTACCCATATAGTAGGATTAGAACATTCAAACCAAAAAAAAAATTTGAAATTTAATTAAAACGTAATCTAGCGCGAATATTAATTCGTGAATTTTATCAAATGTTATCAACTTGCAATTCTTCCAAGTTTCATAAACTTAAAAAATGTTAATTTCTTCCATGTTTCATGAGTTTCATAAATTTCGAATTTTTGCAAGTTTTGTAAATTTCATAAATTATACAAATTTGCAAGCTTCATAGATTTGCGAATAACATAAATTTAGAAGTATTATGAATCTCATAAATTTGAAAGTTTCATGAATTTTATAAATTTCGCAATTTCGCAAGTTTTATAAATTTAATAAAATTGCGAATTTTATAATTTATACAAATTCGCAAGCATCATAAATTATTGAAATTCGAAAAATTAAAAAAATAGCAAATATCCATATTTTCCAAATTTAATAAACTTTCATATTTTTCCAAACATCAAAAATGATAAAATTTCGGCGAATATTCCAAGCATAAAAATAATTCCAAACACCGCCCTCTCAGCAGGATTCGAAGGGAAGTCCACGCAAGGTGTCGCAAGCGCAAACGCAAACGAGTCCGGAGAGTGCAACAACAGCGATGAAGGGTCACTTCAGTATTGGTTCATCAGGTACAAAGGATGAGCGTCAGTCGCCAAAGCCGGTAGCGCGTCGCGATCACACGAAGGTTGGAAAAACGAGATCGAAGCGAGCTATATCACCGACTCAGGTGCAGCCATCGTCGAATCCGAGTCGTCCTCCATTGGACTTGAGTAAAGAGAGAATAAAGGAGGCGGTCAGTCCATCAGTGGCGGAGTGTCTAAGAGCCGTTTTCGCGGCATTTCTTTGGCACGAAGGAATCGTCCACGACGCTATGGCGTGCGCCAGTTTTTTGAAGTTTCATCCAACTCTGCCAAAGCAGGGAGCGGTTGTCGTTACAAGGCAGTCAACAATGGCGTCCAGCGAAAAGCCAAAAGAAGAATTGACCAAAGAGCAGAGGGCGCGCCAAAGGCATTCCGTAGAAGTTACCAGCGCGGGCAATTATCTTCACATCCAAGCCAGTACATTGGAAACGTTGACCAGATCAGCCGCGAACGCGAACGCAAATAGAAATCGCAGGAAGCAAGATTCAACGATAAAAGAGGAATGTCAAGGTTCTGGCAAATTGACGTCATTGCCAGAATTCCATACCGTCACGATTTTGCCCCCAGCTCTGAAAAGCCTCGTTTTCCTCTGGGAAGAGTTGAGCGGAAGTTGTCAACAAGTTATCGATCAGCAAACCGTACTTATGAGTCCGAGTTCTCAAGTCGCCGGTATCAGAATAGCCAAACGTCAAGTCGCGGAAAAAACTCCGGTTCGCGACGAGCGATCGAAGGAACGGGAGAAAAAGGGAAATCGGAAAAAGAAGGAATGGTACAAATTCGTTGGGAAAAACGGAACCGGAAGCAACGGCGCTGCTACTGCTGCTACTGCTGCTGCTGCTTCTGCCACTGCTGGTAACGCTGGTGGTGGAAATTCACCCAACGAAAGTCCTGCCGCTACTACCACCAATGGAACTGCTACCACCGACGTTGAAACTACGTGCGAACTTTGCGGACTGAAATTTCCACATCCGGTTACTTATCACATGAAAATGATGCATCCGGGATGCGGATGGCACTCAGGAGGAATGGGATACAACAGCTGTGGTAATTACTTCTCCGGTTGGGTTGGGAATTGCGGTGATGGCGATTTCAGCGGTACTCCTTGGTATCTCATATGCGGCACTTGTCGCGACACTTATCTCAAAGCTAGGAAAAACAAGCCTGGAAAAAAGTTGATCGGGAATGTCGCGAGGAGAAAGGGCCCTGGGAAGGGACTTTTGTCGCCTATTGGCAGTCCGACCGGTAACGAAACTCACATGGTCATGAAGAACAACGCCATGTTCCTCCTGGAACTCTCGAGCGCATCTGGATTGAACATTCCCAAACAGCAGAGAAGAACTTCGCAGACGCTCTCATCGGTCGCCGAAAATTACAGCCCACCCGAAGCCACCGGACCTTTCCCACCCACTGGACCTTTCCAGTGTCTTCAAGCCTTCGGTATTCATCACTCACAGAGCACCGATGATCGCTACTACGAGGAAACCCTCAGACGACACAATGGACAAGCCAATCTTTACGAAGGGAATAACGCTTTCATTGGACCCAACGGAAGAGTAAGTACTTCGGTACTCAAATCCTGATCAAACCCGTCAAATCCGTTCATCGACAATCATTCACCGAAAGCTTAATTCATTCGCAAATTTCATAAATTCGAAAATATCATACATTTTATGAATTTCATACATTTCACAAATTCGTCAATTTTATAAATTCGCATATTTTCCAAATCGCATAAAATCGTAAAATGTTATGAATATCATAACTTTCATAAATTCGCAAAATTTTGTCAATTTCATAAATTTACTAAATGTACTGAACTTACAAAATTTACAAAATTTACAAAATTTGCAAAATTTACTAAATTTACGAAATTTACTAACTTTACTAAATTCACTTAATTTACTAAATTTACTAAATTTCATAAATCTACTAAATTGAAAAAATCTACTAAATTTCCGTCGCTGGGCGGAAACAACCAATTAAATCACACTGAACAACATTCGCGCACAGCCACTCTCCGAATGCCCGATGAGCGACAGCGACAGCGACGGCGGCAAAGGCCGAGGGATGTTTCACAGATCGGTGTCCATGTCCACCGGTGCACCCTGGGCGAGGAACAGTAACGACGGACGAGTCGTTATGATGCGGAAGAGAAACAATAGCAGCAGCGAAATGAATAACGGTATTACATCGTATATTTATATATATATCCAGGGTTTTAAAAAATTTATTTATTCATTTATTTATTTATTTATTTGAACAAGAATTGACTAAAATCCCCAAAATCAGACGCAGGCTCATCACTGATGTGCTATCCTTCGGCGGCTCTCCAAAAATTGGTACCATCGATGGACCAATCGGCGATCGTGTCGACTAGTCAGTTGGAAGTACCGACGAACGATCGTGTCGAGATCTTGACGAGGCCAGTGATGCTCTTTATTCTCCAGCAGCACAATCTTCGTCACCTTCAATTAGCGATGAAGCAAGCCCTCAGAAGAGCGGCATGTCGAGTCTACGCTATGCAAGCTTTCAATTGGTTGCTCAGAAGCGTCACACAACCGATGTGCTTGCACGATCTTCTATGGTGGTTCGTTGAATCCCTTACCCCTGGGGTCAACGAAAACCCGGAAATGAACGACGAGGACAACAGAGCGGAACGAAAAAACGATCCCGTAAGAAAATCAAGAAATTGGTGGACACCTTTATTTTTGTTCGTTTTTGAAACTGAGCCCTGCGCCTCGTCTGCCGATCAGAGAAATAGTTTATCACGGATTCAGAATTTCACCAAATTGGACTTGACAATGTCAAATTGATAGACGAACGGCCGTCTTCTCCTCAAATTTGTCAAATCGAAAGAAAAAAGATTACAGATTCTATTACCATGCGCGGGCCCTGATGTAAATTATTCCGGTCGCTAGCGACAAGGTTGCCTCGCGGTAGACAGCCGTAGCTCGCGCTAATTCTGTTTTACCGACGCGAGCAGAGCTTCGTAGTTTTATCGCCGTCTTAACAAAGAATTCGATTCGTTTTTCAGGATACGACCAGAGTCTACGAGCATCCCTTGAGCGATTTGACGATCGCAGGTGAAGCGGCTAATCCACTGCCAACGACGTTTCACACACTGCTCCAAACGATCGCCGATTTAATGCTCCTACCAGCCCCGGGTTCGCCGCTCCAACAAACGGCGGTTAGATGCTGGGGTATACGTTTTACCCCAGCTGATCACATGTTCCTCCATCGTAGTCACGTGTTCAGCAACATAAGCAAAATTCTATCGCGCTCCGAGGAAGAGGAAGACGGAGCCATGAGTATGCACGAGAGCCATCAATCCACCCATTCCCAACAGATGACCAGTACCGTCGAAGCCCTCAAAGATATGACGGCAGGAATCGTTATTAAAGCCTCCAGCAGGCAAGGCATGGTCGGACATCTCGTCGACAACTCGACCGAAACTTTTTGGGAATCCGACGACGAAGATCTGAACAGAACGAAAACTCTCACCGTCGTTTGTCGAGCTCGCAGCTCTCCTCGTATGATTTACGTTCATATTGATAATTGTCGGGATATGTCGGTAAGAAAAATATCCGGATTCTTTCAACGTTCTCTCTTTAAATCCTCTAGACGCGGTCTAGTCATGTAGCGACACATGTCTAAATTATGATTTTCCGACGATATCGAATATACGAGTTAAAATTCATCAATAGTACATAAGATTATCCAAGTGAAGACAATTAGGAGACGGTTTGTTATATATCATTGAGTAATTGATTAATAATCATTCTACTGACTAAAGTGTATTTATTATTAATATTATTTGACTTATTGGCAAGTAATATTAATTATTAATATTATTTGACGTATTGGCAATTAATATTAATTATTAATATTATTTGACTAATAATCATGTCACTGACTAGAGTGTATTAATTATTAATGTAATTCGTTGTCTTATTAGACTCACATGTGCCACGATATTACGTTGTTCCGTATCGCTACTCGAAAGATCGTATTAATATCAATAAAACTTACAAAATTTGTCCATCATATCTTTTTCTTTAGTCTATTAGATTTTTATAATATGATCTTCCGGAAATTAGATCGATAAGTGTCTAACTAGTGGATAACGAAATATACTAAAATTAGAAATATTAAAAATAATTAGCGTGAATCTCATGCTTTTATCATTCCGAGCCTGTATTACTTTTCAGTACAAAGTATCCAGCGTGACTTTCCAATCGGGCGAGAACATCGACGAAATGTTGAAACTGAAACTGGTAGAGATCGGTAGCAGATGGTCCGGCTGGGTAAACTGTCCAATAACCGATCCTCGACACGTCGTTCTCAGCATAGAGCTAAAAGGTCCTGACAATACCTTAAGGGTACGGCAAATACGAATATTGGGTGAAATCGAGGGTGAATCTTTGAAAATCGGCAAACAATTGAATCCCGTGACGATACAGCAGAAACATTGCGAAGCGGAAACCTTGAAAGTCTTCCGATTGATAACGTATCAGGTAATTTGATTTTTTTTCGTTTCCTGCCCGTATCGACTCGATCCAGCGATCCTTTTAATAATCCTTATAATAATTAATAACAATTAATAATATTTATTAAATCCTAATAGTATTAGGGTCTTTTCGCCTTCCACAAATCCTAATGAATCCTTATAAATATTGACTAAATAAAAATATTTACGTTTTACATTACACATTCTTTACAATATTTACTCGTGGATATTTACTAAAATGTATTAATCAAATATTTCAGGTATTTGGAAAGTTAATCCAGGGTGAGCAGCAGCACTCTCTGGAAGTCGGTGAGGCGAGCAACGACGCGCTCGAGGATTCCAACGACCTTCGCGAGCATATGGTCGGCATCCTTTTCAGCCGGAGCAAGTTGACCCACCTGCAAAAACAAATATGCACTCACATCGTTCAAGCTATCAGAAAGGAGAGTATAAGACTGCGAGAAGAGTGGGAGTTCCTTCTCTGCTCGCCAACACCAGCGAACAGTCTTTTGAGCGACAACAGCGACCAGTCAAAAGCAGCAGCGGACACTTGTTGCTTCGAGATGTTGTCAATGGTGATGGCGCTGAGCGGTAGCGCCGTTGGCAGGATTTATCTGTCGCATCAGTACGGTTTGCTCAAAGATCTCCTGAGTCTTTTGCATACGGGTTCGGCGCGGGTTCAACGCCAGGTGACTTCCCTGTTGCGACGAATCCTACCGGAAATCAAACCCGAAACGTTGGCGTACGTTATCAGTGTGGAAAGACTTCCACCATCGGATTTCAGCATTGTGTCCGTAGCGAGCAGCGCTCAATCGGACGATTTTCATGAACACTCGCCTGGAATTCTCGACGTTTTTCTCAGCTGCATTGCGAAAGCTCTGACGGTCCAGGTTAAGCTGAAAGCGAAGGAGAACACTAGCAAAGCTCTTCAAACGGTCACCCTAGCCGCGAGCATTCATCCGAAGAGTTACGTCGGCACGAGATGGTGGCTGCGTGGATGCATGTCGAATAATCTCGCTGATGTCATTATACAGCTAGTCAAGGATATGGCATCGGTAAGCCCGAGAAAAAGAGATGGAATCTTATCTCCCGTGGTGGGGTAAGAAACCCGAACTTTGATTGACCGGAAGACTCGATATTTCCAATTTTATTATTACGGAACTACAAATTTCGTAAAGTCCATGCCAGCAAAACTCAAACAAACCCAAACGAATTTCTTAAAATTCATGACATCAAAACCCAAACAAATTTCGTAAAGATTTTGCTGGTATGAGCTTTACGAAATTTGTTTGGGTTTTGCTTTGGGTTTGTTTGGGTTTGTAGTTTTGGAATATTAAAATTCCGAATTTCGAACCTTCTGATCAATCGAAGTGCGGGTTTCCTACCCCATTCCCACTCCCCCCATCATCATCAAATGCCGGATTTGCAAATTTACGTTCGATTTTTCCAGGGTAAATTATCGGACGCTTGGGCGGTCGTTACTAAAGCGGCGATAGCCGAGAACATATTCAACCTAACGAGATTGGACGAGAAAAGCAGAGATCCAACGGAATGTCTGCGAACCCCGACATTTTGGCTGGCTCTTTCAGCCTTGTGCGTTCTGGACTCCGACCACGTGGAAAGGTTGTCTTCTGGCCAATGGAACACGGTGGGAGGTCAACCGCCTCCACCGCGGGTAAGAGTATGTTCAACTTCCACTCTTTTCGTTTATTTTTTTTGTAGGTTACTTTCACTAGTGAATTGTGATAATCTAACTTCGGTATATTCTCCAGCCGACTTGTAGCAATCACGACGACAACGAGACGACCGCCATTATCCAATGCAACGTTTGCGGCAATTTGTGCGCCGATTGCGACCGGGTGCTTCATCTTCATCGCCGTACGCGAATGCACGGTCGTCAAGTTTGCAAGGAAGAGGAGGAAGCCATACGCGTCGACCTTCACGAAGGTTGCGGAAGAATAAAGCTCTTCTGGATACTCGCGATCGCCGAGAGTCGAACGTTGAAAGCGTTGGTCGAGTTTCGCGACGGTTCGCCGAGAAAAGCGATCGGCGCGACTTCCGGCGTTTGTCGATTTTGCGGGACAACCGGAAACACCGGATTACTAGCTATTGGGAATATTTGCTCGGATTACGATTGCCAAGAACACGCGAAAAATGCTTGCGTGAAAACTCACGTTTGCGGCCACATTTGCGGCGGCGTAAGAGGCGAGAAAACTTGCTTGCCATGTTTACACGGATGCTCGCCGGTTCCTGATCTCAAACAGGACGCTGATGACATGTGCATGATTTGCTTCACCGAGGCACTCGCCTGCGCACCCTCTATTCAACTCGGCTGTGGACACGTCTTCCATCTTCACTGCTGTCGCAACGTCCTCATGAAAATGTGGCCCGGACCGAGAATCACTTTTGGCTTTTCCATGTGCCCTATTTGCAAAGTTCCCATGGATCATCCTACCCTATTGGATAATCTCGTTGTCATACGGGAACTCTTCGCTGACGTCAGAAGAAAGGCACTCATGAGACTCGAATACGAAGGCCTGCATAAGTAAGCCGAATAAATTCTTCGTACAAGTAGTTCAGGCGTTATACGTAGTTACTAGGCCAAAAAGTGTCAGCCACCGCCGATTGAGTGTGACTAGTGGTGACTGATTAAAGTAATTTATGGGAAAATAGAAAATCTCCTGCCAAAATTGAATTGGAGCCCTACTTCTGCATAATTGCCGAAAGGATTGCATTTTAAAACTGCTTTTTGCATGATTTCAGGGCTGACGCAGTGGTAGCCGTGGGTGGCCGTTACTATCAGGATCCAGCCGCCTATGCGATGGATCGTTACGCCTATTACGTTTGTTACAAGTGTCAAAAAGCTTATTACGGTGGTGAGGCTCGATGCGACGCTCAAATCGGCGGCGACTCGTTCGATCCGACCGAGCTGGTATGCGGTGGTTGCAGCGACGTGGCAGAGGCTCAGATGTGTCCAAAACACGGAGCTGACTTCCTCGAGTACAAGTGTCGTTACTGTTGCTCGACTGCGGTCTTCTTCTGTTTTGGAACTACCCACTTCTGTAACGCGTGCCACGACGCTTTTCAACACGTCACCCTCATACCGAAAAGCGAGTTGCCCTCGTGTCCAGCCGGTAATAAACCTATTGCCGTGACGGTAGTTCAAACACCTTGATCACGTGAACCTGTCTCGTTTTTGTCCTCGCGAACCCTAACAAATCCAAACAATTATTCGTGGAAAAATCTTCAAAGATCGATGGTTTATCTTTAGAATAGTCTTTTTAACGAGAGGTAGTTGTTTTTTTATTCCTCTTATTTTTAATATATTTTTTCATCAGATATTGGGCAACTCGCGAAAAAAATGTTTTCTTTTTTAACAAAATAAAGCGTGGGTGAAAATTATTAGAAATTTTTTTCAATGGTAGTTTTTTAAAGGAAAGAGGTTCCGCTTTACAGAAAAAAAATTATATTCATGCAGGAAATAATTATGAAATGAAATTCTTGACTAATTAATAATTGATTATTATTAATTATTTAATACTAATTAAATAATCGTACGTTTGTGAAATTTCGAAATGGAATTTTGGACAAAAGCGATCCACGTTCACGAGTCGAGTGATAATACCACCTCTTTTCGATATCGTTCCCTCGTTGAATTCATCTTGACTCTACGATTGATTAATTTAGGTCCGACAGCGAAACAGCTCGAGGGCGACGAATGCCCGTTGCACGTGAAACATCCGCCGACCGGTGAAGAATTCGCCCTCGGTTGTGGAATTTGCCGTGACGCGAACACTTTCTAAAATTGTTGTCTTCGAAGGACACGATGGAGCCCAGGAAGTCTCGCCATATTGGGAAGTTCCACGAAATATCTCGAAGAACCGTTTCTTTCCTCATCATCCCGTGTGGATCGCGCTCGTCATATCCCCTTCGAGTTCGAAACTTTCGTCACTACGCTGATAAAGAAGAAACGAGAAGAAAGTGGAATTGAAGCCAAACTCATATTTTTAAGGGTGCGAGTAAGACAGTCGAGAAGAAACACCAGCAGCCATTGAAAAGAAAAAGCCATTAATCCTCGAAGTCGCTTTTACGAAATAATAGTAAACGAGATAAAACGATCTACGTCGAGCTAAACTCGTCTTTACAAATTATCAAGATGATGAGGATGAAGAGTCTCAGTGTATAAAATCTAACGCACCTTTTATCGAACCAGAAATATTGGGACGTGCCGAATCGTGAGTTTTCAACGTAATTCAACGATATATCGAAACATATATCGCGACGATTATTTTGCTGTCGAGTGCACCGCTTGCGAGAATGTTGTATGCCTATAGCCTCGATAAATCAGTGTGGCATACGAGATAGAAAAAGTACCACTTAAGAACCGTAGCCAAGTGACGAGTGAGTGTGTATTTAAATAATTCTAAATATATATATATATATATATATATATATATTCAACAACAAAAACAAGAAAAGAAGATAAAGGAAAACAAAATAGTCGCACGATGCGAGGGGATCGCTTTTGCGTCGATCTTCATCGACCAACCGGAGTGTGTGATTCAATCAAAGGACAATTTTACCCCTGGAGCGAATTTATCGCGTTACCATTTCCACAATCATGAAAATGTACGTTCGTGCCGATATTTGTTTTTTGGTTTTTTTTGTTGTTGTTTCGCCGATAAGAAAAAGAAGGAAAGAAGAACGGGACTTGATAAGGGATATAAACGATGTTAACGAGTGATGAGGTATTTGCCAGAGAAACGAGCGATTAAAGAAAACAAAATTGTCACTAATTTGCGTTCTTGTTTTTCTGTTTTTTTTTTTTTAATATATTTCTTTTTGTGCGTGTCGAAGAAAAATCAAGATGTGCGAGTTGGTAGAACGCTTTTGGATCCTCTTTATCGATCGATAGTTCCCACGTGGAGTAATAAAGATTCAAATTCCCGCCGCATATTTGACGTTTCAAGATGGCTCGCTCCTTCGGTCTATAATACGTTTATAAACGCACCGCGCTTTTCCTCCATTCCTTGGACTAAATTTCGCGAATTTTCATTCAGAATTTTTCATATTAATAAATATTGCTCGTCGTGTATCCAACTTCGTAGAGTGAAATAAAAAAAAGGCGGGAAACCGGATGTCTTCGATTTAATGTGCCACTGTGTAGGACCGCTGTAATCCAATGCATCCAGCGCATCCAGATATATACGCAGTTATTCCGGTTCTACCATCAAGGGCAAGTACATTAAACTTGATCGTAGACAAAGAAAGATCGTGGAAAGCCACTCTCGCGCGTCGTTTTGATCGTGATGTGAGACCGGTCCAAAGGTCGTGTGTTCTTCCGCAGCGGAGATTGCGTAGGAAAACTGCGACGTTTTGCACACGTTACTAGCCGACGCGCATTCGAAAAAGAACGTCGTATCGAAGAACTTGCTGGATATTCGCATTGTCGGTTGATTTTTTTTCAAACGGTCCTATTGAAAATCCACAATTCAAACATGTTGGGTAAGTACTCGATCCTGTTCGTTTTTTAGACTTTTATGGCTTATTTCTTCGAAATTTGTTTTCATCGAACCGTATCACAAAAATAAATATATTTCTAAAAAAGCGCACGAAAGTAACGTTTTGTTTGGGTTTGAAAAGTACCTTCGTCTTATTCGAAACTGAGTAGCCGTACCACGTGACGAAGCGAAATGGATAGCTGAAATCTTCGAATCGAGTTTTTTTCGAAAATTCATCATTTTTAACACGAAATAAAAGTATCAAACTTTGCATTTGTGAATCCTAGACCTCCAATGCTATTAGTAACAAAACTGGGTTAAAAATCTGTAAGGTTATGTTCATTTTTTACTTCTACTGTAAACAAAAGAATCATCATGGTAACCCTGTCCAAGGATTTGTATACCGGGGGAAGATATACAAACTAGACGCCGACGAATATAAAAAATGACACTTCTGCAATTTATCTTTCCTAATTAATATTACTATTCTATTTTTCCTTCTTTCTCAGTTTCCACAAAAACCTACAATTTTTAAAATTAGCAATTCGCCCTTGACATGTAGAAGATCGACGTAATCTTACAATTAATTAACTTTTCAAATCGTCCTTGACATGTAGAAAATCGACTTAACCTCACAAATGTACAGAACCAATTCCCCATAGATCGTGAACATTTATTATGAAAAGCCAACCATTAGGGTATTTAGACTTTACACAAACAGAGCTTGACGATTTTATTTTACCATAAAATAAATGACGCATTTCTGAGGAACCATGATGCAAAAAAAAGCGATCTTTTTCGCGTTGATATGTCCTTAAGCACGACTTCCTTTTTCCCTTGAGCGATTCACCGATGACATGAAAGCATCGTTGCATGTATCACAGGCTCAGCAGTGATCGTTTTCGCACTGGCATCGATGTGTGCATCTGAAGAAATTTGCGAGAACAGCCAACTCAACAACTGTCAAACGGTTCCAGCTCAGGACCAGAAAACGTTCAATCAGGATACAGAATGGGCAAAAGCCACGTCCGTCTATCAGTTTCACGCTAAGGATGCGAATGGTCATGACGTGTCGCTGCGCAAGTACGAAGGTCACGTAATGATAATAACCAATGTGGCAAGTCAATGCGGCTTAACGGACACCAATTACAAACAATTGGAAGAACTGTACGAGAAGTACAGCGATTCCAAAGGATTGCGTATTTTAGCGTTCCCATCGAATCAGTTCGCCTCTCAAGAGCCCGGAGATATGCCGCAAATACTGAATTTCGTTCGTCGCTACAACGTCACTTTCGACATGTTCGAGAAGATTGACGTTAATGGAGAAAACGCCCACCCTCTCTGGAAATGGCTGAAGAAACATGGCAGCGGCTTCTTAACGGACGATATCAAGTGGAACTTCACTAAGTTCGTTATCGACCGGAAAGGTCAAGTCGTCAAACGCTTTGCCCCCACTACAGAACCCTTTGATCTGGAGGATACGCTCAAAGCTCAGTTCGATGCTACCCAACGCTAGATGTTACTGGAGAGTCGACCGTCATCGTTATATACGTCACAAGCATACGTTTTTAAAGTCGAAACGGACACCTGCTGATACTCTTGAAGCTTTTTTATATTCCTTTATTTTTTATCATTTATTTCGTAAACAACATTGTTTCCTACTGTATTCTTCACAAGATACGAATCCAACGATATCGATATCTAAAAGATTTAATTAAAAATCAAACTTTCAGAAAATCGGTTTACATTTCAGGTTAAATTTTCCGGAAGGCTAAAAATCCAAATTTAGCCTTTTGGAATTTAATTCCTCTGGTCGAAGCATGTAGCTAATAAAAAAAAATTATAGAGTTCTTTCGCATTTGCATTCGAAATCAAAAGTCGGAGAATTCATTCGGTATTATTTATTTTCTAATTATTGTTAATACAAAAAAAAGTGTACTGTACAAAATATACTGCTCTACACAGAGTTCTCCGAGTTAAAAATTAACTTATTGATTTAAATACATTGAATGGAAATATATAACATCGTTATCCCTTATTGAATCGTTATTAAGTGGATTAGATTGTCAGGACACTGCTTATACCTGCATAGTGAGGTAATAAATATTTTTTTTGTTATTATTCTCAATAATTCAATTCTTTTCGAATGTCTTTGACTTCGCGATCGTAGAATTTGGAAACAGAAAAATAAAAAAAAGTATTCGTCTCCGTACTCATTTTTATTCTCTCGTCGTCCTAATTTTGTTCGAGCACTAAAAACACAATATATCGTATTTAAAAAAAAAAATTGAAGATTACGAAAAAATAAAAAATACTTTTCAAGGTCGCGGAATAATTGTAGTCTTCGAAAGAAACTTGAGTATCGTAACTGCTCGAAACACGGACTTTTTACATAAATGTTTTTTTCCCCTTTTTATCTTTTCTGTGCCATAGATACTAACTTATTGCACAAGAATCCTATGTACAAAACTTTCATACAACGTATTTCAATTCCAACGGCCGATCGGACATTCGGCGATTTTAGACATTTTTACGTTTCGTCGATTCTCACAGTTTTTCTTTTTCGCTTGGTCATTCATGTAGACTTTCCAGTCAGTGTAACTGGCAGTGCAATTTTCTGTGCGCGATGAAAAAAAACGTCGATCATATTCGATAAATAAATACAGGCAACGAATCGTCGAATTTTAGGCAGTCTCCTTGGCGTCGGAGTTCTCGTTTATCGTTGCCATCTCGTGATCGGTACTTTTGTTTCGGCCATTGGTGATGGGTCCGGCGTCTTCACAAGTCTGGAATGGAAACGAAATGGTTGTTGTCGATTCAAACGTTGCGACCGTAATTGTGCTAATAAGCTAATACCGGACTATCCAATACTTTGAAATACTTTTCAATATTATTATTTGAATATAACAGGTTTAGTTAGAAATGTTAAAAAATCCATTTTTTTTAAACAAAGAAATAAGATTTCCCATGATTATTGATATTTTTTTTAACGTTTCGACGATAAAAAAAATGAAAATTTGGACTATTCCTTCGATCAATACCTGGATTAATCTATCCCCTAAAAGAATCTTTTTGGTGTTTGTATTTTTAATAACCCAAACCAGAGATACTTTGCTTACCGGCGGACACTTTTTTTTGAGGACATCAAGGAGACTTACTGCCTAATGCTTTTCGTTTTGCCTAAATGAAATCTTTTTCCAGAAAAAAATCGTGAAAAACGACGTTTTTTGGCCTTCTAACTGCGTATAACGCCTTAAATAATCTCCCACGTTAAATCGAAAAAAACGTTGCGAAAGTAATCTTTCATTTAACATCCTGAACCAATGATCCCGTGATATTTTCAAGTATTTCAAAGTACAAATTGCTTTCCCGTTAAAACAGAAGAAACGAATCAACGGAGAAAGAAGATATGGAGGGATGATTGAAGAAAAGCGTGATATATGAGTGACAAAGAGACAATATAAATTACCCATAGTTTCTTGTTGTATTTCTACCTTGTAGGATGGATTGTCGTAAGCGGCGGTGGTTTTTCTCGGCGAGATATCCGCTTTGCTGCTCGACCTTCTCTTCATTAGCATCATGAGTAGCACGAGAGTCGACAGGATCGATAGGGATGCAACGATCGCGACTATCACCAGAGGACCGTAGTAATCACCCTCGTGAAGCGGTATCGAAGCCAGTTTGCCTGTAAATCGGCGAATATTGTTATCCATCCAATTTCAATTCTTAAGAGGGAGCCGCGCAGTCTCCGCCCCCACTCCCCTCGTTTGCTGATCAGGGTAATAGTTTCCCACGGGTTTCCTAAACGGCTCTTCAGAATTTCACGAAATTTTACTGGACAATGTCAAGTGATAGACGATTGGCTGTCTTCTCTGAAAATTTCACAAATCGAAAAAAAATTACAGTTTCTATTACCATGCATCCTTCCGAAGAATCAATATATTTTTTTACTTGTCACTTGGGCACTGCGCTAATTCGAAACCTCCGTCACTACGATAGCTACCGTAAGATGCAGCAGGGAGAAATGTCGAAAAAATATTCTAGAGAGGGTTTTTCCCATTTTCGCAGTCTAATTTTGCACTGTCGGAAAAAAATCGGGCATATTCGTAATCAGCGGAAAATTTCCGATCAAATACACCCTTTCAATACTTAAAAAACGGAAAAAAAATTTTTTCGACCACGCAGGCCCGTTTCCCGAAATCTCAAAAATCACGATATTTCAAAAGGTCGTAAGATGACCTTCTCGTAGGCTATGGAGATTCATTGGATGGGTTCGGAAAAGATTTTTGCCTGACTTAAATAATGGCGTTGGATACGTATCGATATCGCTAATAGTTTTCCCGGAAAGCCCACTCGAAAAATCGCAAAAAAAGAGGCAAAGGGGTATGTATGGAAAAATTATCAAAAATCGATGTCCAACTTTGAAATTCTGCCAAAAATCGAAAAATCATCGGACCTTGATAATCCAAAAAGCATTTTGAAGAGAAAATCATAACGAAGAGATTAGGAACAGAGTGGAGTGACAAATCCTAAAGGGAAAAAAGTTATCCATGATTTAGTGAAAAAATGTATACTGCCCAAAAATCGAAAATTTTTTTGAATTTTTAATATTTTTTTTAATGGTCTATTTCGATGTAATTTTGTTCCCTGAACACGAATATACCATTTATTTCCCGGAAAACCCAAAATTTCGAGGGAAAAAAGTCGATAAAATATTCCCGAGTGGTTTTTTCGCATTTTCCCACTCTAATTTTGCACTTTCGGCAAAAACTCGGGCATATTCGGAATCAGCGGCAAATTTCCGATCAAATACACCTTTTTATTACTTAAAAAACGGAAAAAAAAAATTTTCGACCTCCCAGGCCCATTTTTCCGAAATCTCAAAAATCACGATATTTCAAAACGTCGTAGAGCAAGCGCCTTCTATGCTATAGGGTTTCAATTGGTGGGTCTGGAAAAGGTTTTTGCCTAACTTAAATAATGGCGTTGGATTCATATTGATATCTCTCGTAGTTTTCCCGGAAAATCCACTCGAAAAATCGCAAAAAAAGAGGCAAAGGGGTATGTATG
>JAPYZI010002355.1:0-24065 GCA_030523105.1 Ophioninae sp. A BG-2022a | reverse complement strand
CTTTAATTTTCTTTTTTGTATAATTTTTCATTTCGATTTTTGGTATCAGGAATTCTGTATTATTATTATTGTTTTTTTTATGGTTTATTTTGGATTATTGTATTCTTTATTTATTTATTTTTCCTTCTCACTCTTTTTCTCTTTCTTTCTCTCCCTCATTAGTTTTTAGTTTTTACTATTTTGAGTTATTATATGATTATACTATTCCTTTCCATCATTGCTTCTAATTTCTCCTTAAATTTCATTTTTGTATATTTCATTTCGATGTTTAGGTTATAAGCAATTCTGTATTATTTTATTCTTAACATCTCATTTTTTTGTATAATTTCCCTTTTTCTTATTATAATTATCTCGCATCAAAGTTATACCAAATCACGATAAACTTTATCATCATCATCATCATCACCATCATCTTCGGCTATCGATAGTCGAATATCCCCTATCGATATATCGAGAGAAAAAACCCTTCAATATTTGTTACGCCCTTACGAAGGTCCTCGATAGCATCGACGAGGATGTGGCTGGCAACGGCGCACGGTTTACCGAACCCTGTACAAACCCAAACTCCAACTCCCCCGAACTACCCCCTACCCCCAACAACCCCCCACCCCCAACTACCCCACCTCTAGCTCTTCCAACGTCGAGAGATCTCGTCGGATCGTCAAAAGCATCGATTCCGATTATTCGGACGAATACACATACCTATACGTATATACATAAATCCATATATATATATATATATAAACACACAAACCCGGTTAGCATTCCCGATCGCTTCTGGCACGAAATTCTTTTCCCCGACCTCTTATCGTCCAACGTTTTCGTCCGTGGATAGTGATCCCATTGGGATCCGTCTCATTCCTAACCAACCCTCTACCTATCGTCCCTTACAAAATGGGTCGGTGGGAAAGGGGGGGGGGGGGGGGGGTGCTGGATCCCCAAAAATGTCAGGCTACGAAACTCCGGTGTGTCCTCTGCCAACGACAGACTCCCGATCCACCACCAACACCTGCCAAATTTTCTTTCCTATCGTTACTGTGAATTTGCAACTTGTGTACACTTTTTTTTTTAATGCACTTTTGTATGTATGTATGTACGCGTGTAAACGTGAATCTGGTAAGAGCCCTTATCTTTTACCACTCAGCGACAGAGTTTCGTCCTTCACGTCCTGACACGTTTTGCTCGTTTATCCATCTTAATATTCAAATGTAAGTATTCGTAGCAAATGGGATGATGATGATGATGATGATGATGATGATGGTGATGATGATGACGACGAAGAAGCTTAAAATTAAACTTGAACAACATTTCAGGGGTTTATAATATGAACGACGATATCAAATTAATAAATAATAAAAATAATAATAATAATAATGATAATAGATTTTATCGAAATTTACAAAAATTACGACGACCTTGTTTAAAAATGATAATAAAATATACATTTAAAAAGCTAACAATGTTCAAGGATTTTGTAATAAAAATAATCATTATAATAATAAATAAAAATAATAATACCAATTTAAAACAACAATTAAACAAAAATCAAAATAAACAAAGAAATAAAAAATCACAAATAATAGCGAGCGCGTGAAAAATAATGAATAATGAAAAATGTTGGTAGTAAATACTAAATATATAGTATTTAATAATTACTAAAAATTATTAAACCCAATCAAACCCAAACAAACCCAAACATTAAACAAAAATAAACAAAGATATAAAAAATCAATAATAATAGCGTGCACGTGAACAATAATGAATAATGAAAAATGTTGGTAGTAAATACTAAATATATAGTATTTAATAATTACTAAAAATTATTAAACCCAAACAAACCCAAACAAACCCAAACAAATAAACAAAAATCAAAATAAACAAAGAAATAAAAAATAAAAAATAATAGCGAGCGCGTGAAAAATAATGAATAATGAAAAATGTTGGTAGTAAATACTAAATATACAGTATTTAAAAATGACTAAAAATTAAATTAAATAGATAGTATTTAATAATTACTAAAAATTAAAGTAAATAGATAGTATTTAATAATTACCTAAAATTAAACCCAAACAAACTAAAAAATTAAATAATAATTACCAAAAATTAAACGGACGGAGAGAGAGAGAGAGAGAGAGAGAGAGAGAGAGAGAAATAAAGAAAGAGGGAAGGTAGTCAGAGGCTGGTAGAATACAGAGGTGTCAGTGTAAGCCCGTTTTCAGTTTAAACACGAAGCATGGAAATACCCGTAAACTTGGGTACCGGCTATTTCTATATTGACGCATGCATATGCACATATGCACAGGCGTGTATATTCATCGACCCCGCACGAGGCGGATGCTTGGCTGATACACGGTTTCTTCGAAACTTGGAACTTCACAGTGTAGAAACTTCGCGTTTGAGCGGGGCCTAGGTAGAGTGGAGGAGTGGGGGAAGGGGGTGGAATAGGGCGCACGGTTGAACACCGATCTTTATACGTATACGTAAGTTAAGAGGATCCCTGAATGCACCCGCGTATTACGGCCTCTATTTTCTCAGGCATTACGTTCTCCTGAGACCAGATGTGGCCCCTCCTGTTGAGCTTTCGCGACAAGGGGGATGCTTCAGTTATTTCTAATTCTCATCTATCTCTCTCTGGCTCTCTCGCTCTCTTTTTCACTCCGTTTCTCTTGCTACGCTTTTTTGCTACGATCATTTCCCATAGGCCGTTGTTGTTAATCCCTCAAAAGACAATCTTGCTTATGTATGAAAAAGGTTAGGTGTCTTTGTCTCGGTGATTCGCAATAACGATTCATGCGAGTCGTTCGTACGAGCCGAAACAAACTCGTGTATACTCAAACAAACCCAAACAGAGCCAAACAAACTCGAAGAAACCCAAACAGAGCCAAACAAACTCGAACAAACCCAAACAGAGCCAAACAAACTCGAACAAACCCAAACATTCCCAAAACATACCCGAAAAAAAAAAACGAAAGGAATCGAAACATATCCATGCAAACCCAAACAAACCCAAACATACCCGAAAAAAGAAACCGAAACAAATAGAAACATATCCATGCAAACCAAAACAAACCCAAACAAACCCAAGCATTCCCAAACATACCCGAAAAAAAAAACCGAAACAAATCGAAACGTACTCATGCAAACCCAAACAAACCCAAACATTCCCAAGCACACCCGAAACAAATCAAAACATACCCATGCAAACCCAAACAAACCCAAACAGACCTAAATATGACCAAACACACCCAAAAAACGTTCAAACAAACCCAAACATACCGAAACATTCTCAAACAAACCCAAACTTACCTACCCAAAATTCAACAAACCTAAACCAACCTCAAACAAACCCAAACAAACATACTTGAACCTACCTGTCAAAATCCAAACCCAGACAAACCCAAACATATCCAAAAGATCCCGAACCGATCTAACCTATACCCACAAACCCAACCAAAAAAAAATAAACGTTTCTCCGATAAAATCGAACTTTCTTCTACCCCGGAAATCTCGCGCCCCTCGTAATCCCGAATCGGGTACAAAATTACGATAAGCCATCAAGATCAGCGATGAAAGTTCCAAGTTCGAAGTTACTCGAGAACTCGGGGGGGGGGGAGGGTCCCCACAAAGCGCAACGTTAGAAAAAACGATAGAAAAATGAAAGGTCGTATCGTCGTGGACACTTGGACGTTATAAAAATGGATATCGGTTATAGGTATAGTGAAAATCGATGCGAGGCCTTCTCTAACGTATCGCGCGATACGGTCCACGATGTAGAGATACCCTGTCGAGTTCCGAGGACGACAATTGCGCTGACACAGCGAGCGTGGGAGGTAACACCAACCGCGGTACGAAGGGAACCGGAAACTACACACGGAATTTCTACAACCCACGGAGCGAGGGGGGGGGGGGAGGAGGAAGGACCTCGGACGGTCGGACGGGTTATTTACGAGCTTAGTTCTCTCGCGGGGTTTTGCCACTGCACTCCCGTGTGTACACGAATCCGGAGAAACGACGTTTCCAACCGGTTTTATCAATGCAATGTTGATTTTGGGGACATAGCTGGCTATTTTGAGGACGGTCCTTGAAATTGCACGTTTTTCTACCCAATGTTGAGTTTGGGGACAACTGGCTATTTTGAGGACCGTCCTTGAAATTGCGCGTTTATCGACCCAATGTTGAGTTTGGGGACAACTGGCTATTTTGAGGACTGTCCTCGAAATTCATCGACTGTCTATACAATGTTGAATTTGAGGACGGTTGGCTACTTCGAAGACGGTCGCTGAAGTTCGACGTATATTCGTCTAAAGTTGAGTTTGGGGACAGCTGGCTACTTCAGGGACAGTCCTCCAAAATGGATATCTAAAATCTAAATTTAAAAAAAATATATTTATAAAGGCTACACCATCCCCTAGAACTCCAAGTCTCGGTTGTTTGTCTTCGGACGGATGACACGCCGATCCTCGCTGGCCAACGTAAATTGATTCTCTAAGTTGAATTATAACGCTACTTCGTACAACGGCCCTCTCTCTCTCTCTTCTTCGATTTTACTGCTTCACTCGGGCCATATTTTCCCAACTTTGACAATTATATTTGCCGAGTTTATTGGGTTTACGCCTCACGCGTCTCAATGTACGTGCAACTCCTCGTAGGCAATGCACGAGGTAATTGCACAGTATCCCAACCTCCTCAACATCGACTCGGTCAAGTATTGCGTTATCGATTTATACTCCGAATAAAGTGTAACGTTGAAAAATTTCATTTTCGATATTTCAAGCCCGGACAAATCCCTCGGTGATTCCTTGGTTTCCCAGGAATCTACAAACTCCCATCGTGTCACGTTTTATTCAAACATTCATTGAAAAAGAATTTGCGTAGTAAATTCTCGAATAATTGTAAATCGGGGAGGAGAACGGTTCTCGGAAAATTACAATTGACTGCAACTTTGACGTATTTGAATTTAAGTTAAATTGAATAAAATCGATGCTTGTATAAAACTCTATTTGACAGAGTGCGATATCAAGTAAGGGTAATTGAAATTTTATTCAATTGAAAATGCATATTAGAAATATTCATTTAGTTTATTAAATTATATTTTATCGTTTTTTTTTAATTTATAAAATGGAAATTTGAAAAATCATTTAATAAACTAAATCACTATTTGTCTATTTATCAAAATTTTATTTACGTAATGTCAAAGTATTAACAAAAAATTAAATACCAAATCGAATCGTCTATAAAAAAAAATAATTTCACTTTGAAAATTTAAAATCGAAAATTCTGTTTTTTCTATTAAAAAAATTATTTTTATTATAAATTTAATAAATTTCAATTTATTCAAATTCACGATACTAATGTTTCTCAAATTTATTAAATAAACATTCCATTTTTTTTCAATAAAAATACAAAAATGAATTTTCATTCCAAAAAAAGAATGTTATCGAGTGTGAACGGATTTGTCCCGAATTTCATTACGAATCGAATAAATCTTCGAAAAGTAAGGAAAATTGAATGTAACGAAAGCGAAGTTTTAAGACTTTCCAAGTCTCGTTTATACGAAGGAGACCGTGCGAAGGATTCTTCTACCGGATGTCGAAGAAGCGACGTCCGCTAATTGGCTGCCATCCTACAGCCGCATGTCTCCAAGACAAGATTCATGCTTTCCAATTAAATTGCAAGATCAGCCTGGAGGCGTTATCACGTTGAAACTAGCCCGCCCCTCTCTCCTCTCCCAATAATGATTACTGCGGGATTATTATTAAAGAATAATTATTATTAATTTTCCGATTATTTCAAATACACAAAAAATCCTTCAACCTTTAAACAAAAACAGAAAAATATTAATTCCAACAAAAGGTGTTGTTTTTCGTCCTCATTCATGAAAGTACAATTTTCCACGACCCCTTAAGAAATCCCCCTTATCAAAAAAGAATTCATTAAATTTCAAATAATTCACAAAAAAAATTCCTTCAATAAAATGAATTTTTTTTCCCTTTGGGTATTAAAGGATAATTATTATTAATTCTCCGATTATTTTAAATACACAAAAAATCCTTCAACCTTTAAACAAAAACAGAAAAATATTAATTCCAACAAAAGGTGTTGTTTTTCGTTCTTATTCATGAAAGTACAATTTTCCACGACCCCTTAAAAAATCCCCCTTATCAAAAAAGAATTCATTAAATTTCAAATAATTCACAAAAAAAAAATCCTTCAATAAAATGAATTTTTTTTTCCCCTTTAGTTTTTTCCTTTTGATAATAAATCTCCCTCACAAAAAAGAAAGTAAAAAAACAACAATAGGATTGTTTAAAAAACAAAAATAATTCGACTCGGTCGTGCCCCCTTAATGTAGGGAATTTAACTCGTTAACGGATGATACGTTAATCCTATATAGGTAAATTCAAAGGTTGGGTTATATATCTCGTATCAGAGATCACAACCCTTGCACTCGACACCCCACCAAAGTGCACAAAGTACTCAGCTGAGAGCAAGCTCTACAATGCTCATAGTCCGCTCTATCCTGTTACAAGCTTCGCATATTCCAATCGCGCTAAGCCACCCTCATCGCCTTGCCCCCACCCCCGATCTCCCTCTTAGTACAACGTACTACTCGCGAGCCCTCAGGGTGAGAGCTTAACAGTTTGTGTATAGAAAGCTTACAATTAGCCTCGCTCACTTAATTCCCGAGCAATTCCTTAACCCGAGAAACATACCTAGTTTCCTCTTATCCGTAGAGGTATTTTGATTATCCCGAAAACTCAACGTGGAAAATTATCGCTCCTGAATTAACGCTTTTCTGCGAGCTCCGAAAAAAAAAAAAACAATTTTTTTTATCGATGTTTCAATCCAGATTCGTCATCGCTTAATTCTGGAGGATCGATGAAATCGCGTCTTCGATCAACCACGGAAAACGTCAGGAAAATTAACGAAACTTGAAGAATATTATTTTTCCACATATTTTTACAAATATACAATTCAACGTTTAAAAAAAAACCAGTATATAATTATCATTATAGTTGAGGCTTCAAAAAGCTTTTTTTTTATCGCCCTATACACTTATTACTTCGTTTTTTTCTCTGAAAGCTACTGCACTGTTTTTTAATTATTATTAACGAAACGAAGCTCCAAAAACATGGAACTCAATTACCATCTTTTTTGCTCTGCAATTCAACAATTATTTAACATTTTTTAATCATGATTGATTATCAACGTAAAACAGAAATATTATTTATGAATATTTTTAAAAAATATTCAAAATAATCGTCAACCATTTCGTTCGGTGCTTTCGAAAAAAAAATTGAATAAGAATACTTTTTATTAAGAAATTTGAAAAAACAGCGAACAGAATAAATAACAACAATAACAACAACAAGAATAATAATAATAATAATAATAATAATAATAATAATAATAATAATCTTGTACAACACTAGTCATTATTGTTATTATTATAAAATATGCTTATAATATAATAACAATAATTTTTGTTTCATGCTATCATTTTATTTATCATTATTATTATATATTTTTATTAATAAATTATTATCTCATTTTCTTGATATATTCTTTCGTACTATTAAAATAACAATCATAATTATTATAACATTCGAATTTAAAAAAACGTACCAATAAAAACATTTTACCAAAGTAGTGATAATAATAATAATAATAATAATGGGGGGAACTAATAATAATATAAATAACTAGCTGGATAATCATAAAACAGCATAGCCTTTTGAAAGAGGACGTACGTTACGAAATCCCTTGTCAAAATAATTTCTAGCAGACTTTTCAATTCGTCGGTATCCTTTTTTCGATAAAAGTGATTTTCCTCGACAGTAGGGATACCTCGGATCGTCCTGTAGAGGAGCGCCACTCTTTTTCCCGCATTTTCTCGTTTCCTTTCTATCTCGAGTTTTCACTCAGTGTGGAATATCGGAGAGCTATAGCGCGGAGCAATTGCGATGTAGCGGGAAGAAGAAAGATAAGAGTGAGGGCCAAGGGAGGGGAGGGAAGGGTTGTACACACGGTGCACAGATGTAAGAAGGGTGCCTCTTGATACACGTATTTCCACCCTTTTATCCCGGTGGAGAAGAGGAATCGAGGTGGCTGCCCGAGGAGACGAGGAAACACTACTTCCGCTTGAATTCCTCGAGACTTTCATCGACGTTACAATAACTGCAATATATAACCCGACGCCCCGTATTCCCAGCCTGTTTCTTACCGATAGCCGCGAACGAGTTAGGAAAAAAAAAATAAATAAATGAAAAAGAAAAAAATACTCGAGAAAATCCTCGTTCTCGAGGGCAAAGGATGCAACGAAGTGGCGCACGATAATAGCGAAATATAAATCCGAAATCCCATCCTGTAAACTTACGAAAGCATGTCCCGGAAGAACCACGCGTCGATCCGTGTCCGTCCACGAAAAAGAAAAACGCGATGACGATATTTCTTTAACGATTTTTTTTTTTTTTGCGTAACGTAATAGTTATGTAAAATCAATATTTTGCAATAAGTTTGAAGTGTGTAATAATAATAATAAGCATATTTTACAAATCATAATTTTATATAAATAATAATATTTCATAGACATTTTTTTAAGATTTTTCAAAAATATGTATAATAATGATAATAATTTACAAAAAAATATTAGTAATATATAAATATCACAATATTTTACTAATTATAATGATATATAAATATTATAGTATTTTACAAATGTCTTTTTATGATTTTTTAATAAATATTTATAATTTATAAATATAGTAATATTTGACGAAGAAATTTTAACGATTTTTTACTATAATGAGCAAAATGATTTACTGGGCTTTGTTTCGATGACAATCGTTGGAAGTTTGAAAAACTCGATTTCTAAAACATTTTCGATTGTGATGGCACGTGATTATGAAGTAAAATAAACATTAAAAAAAATTAATATTATCATAATTATTTAATTTAAAAATCTCATTATTTTTCATTTTATCCCAATTCAAAATTCCACACGAAAATTCTACGCGTAATGTTGAAACAATATTTAAACCCAAAAAATGTTTAAATAAAAACGCAGCTGCAAAATACATTTTTTTAAAAAAAAGGCATGCGAAAATGAAAAACCCTTGGCAGTTCGCTGTCAACTCAAAAATATTTCATAAATTCAATTAATTTCCACGATTTTCGGAAAACAAAAAATATCCAGTGGAAATCAAAAAGGAAAAAAAAAACATTTTTTGTTGTTGACAGCGAGCTGTCAAAATCAAAATGACGAGCCGTAGCCTAAGAAAAGATTTGAAAAAGAAAAAAGAACGAAGGAAAACACGCAAACAGCCAAAACGAATTAATTTCTGCAGGAATCGATTGGAGAGCAACACCGAGCACTGGAACGCGCTGCTGTTGTCACTGCGCGAGCTCATCGAGTGGGTGATAAGAAAGGACACGGAGCTGACGGGTCTCGGGCCGGTTTGCGGTGATATAGCGGCCCTTCAGAAACAACAGGTCAGTTTAAACGTGACACAAGAGTGAGATAAGGGCTAAAGGAAAAAAAAACAACAAAAAGTAAAGCTTCACAAAAGAAGAAAGCTTTTCCTTTCCGCTGGCAAAGTAACGCTAACCTGGATCACGTATTTTGGGATAAAACAGCTGGACGTGTCCCATCGTGAAATTGCGACGAAGCGTGACTATTTTTTTTTTTTTTTAACTTTTTAATTAACTTTTCATTTCTTTTTTTAAATTAAAAATTTGTTTTTTTCTCGAGAAATAAATCGAAGAATACAGTAAGCCATTCTACGTTTTTAAAAAATCTCATTTTTGGAAAAATACATGAGACAATATTGCGAGCATATCTATTGTTTCAAAACTTGTTTATTTTTCGGTTTTATTTCTAAAAATCTTTGTTGTTTGATTATTTTTAGAAAATTTAATTTTTCAGATAATAAATTCGATGGTGAAACTGCTTATTTATTTTTATTACATTTTTAAATTTTTCTTTATGATTTTTTGGTTTTTCTTTCGTATGAATAATTTATTTTTATTAAAAAAAAAAATGAATGAGAGAACGATGAATGTCCATTTAAAATTCCTTGATTTTTTACACTTTTATTATTTCTTTGTTTTAATAATTTCATATTTTTATTATTTAAAAAAAATTTTTTTTTTTTTACTATTTTATTATTCCTCTTTTTTATTTTATTTTATTTTTATTTTTTCGAGAAATATGTAAGAGGTTATGACGAGGAAACGTTTTCAAAGATCTCGCACGTGCTGGAAGGACGAGTTCCTTTTTCCCTCTTTTTTTTTTTTGTCTTCTTTCCGCAAGACTTTACGATATAAATTGTTACGGAGAGCGAGCCAGTAGTGCGAGTCTCGTTATAGTCAGACACGCAGCCAAGACCGGGTATACGACTCGCGACCGACGTGAACGGTACATAAAACCTCGTCGTAACCAGACCCCTCCATTTCTCGGGCTTCCTCGAGATCTTTTCTCGAATATCTCGAGGGGTGAAAAAAGAAAGACTCGTTCGCGCAAATATACCCGATACCCCTTATTGCCAATCAATAGCAATATAGATTTTCTTTTTATTTTCTTTTTATTTTTATTGCCATTTAATTTTGTTAGAATTATTATTTTGTTTATTTATCTCGAATGGAAAATTATTTATAGTTTTTTCTTTTAAATGACGAATTTCATTTTTTAATTTGTAAAGATTAGTTTGTTACAATTTTAATTAATGACGAGTTCGGGTTGACTCGTCAATTATCCCATTATTTAAAAAAATTGAGAATTTATTTTTGGTTTGGTTTTTTAAATACTTATTTATTTATTTATTAGGATATATCTGTTCGCCGTGTGAATTTTAATTTGATAATGAAAATTAAGGTTTCTTTTTTTTTTGGTTAATGACAATAATCGGCAATTTTTTGCTTTCAATTTGTATTCCATACATGAAAATAATTAATAAATTAAATAAATTAATTCTAATGTTAATAAAGGTATAATAATTTTTTCTTCTCGATATTTAACTAATATCCAATTAATAAATTACTTAATAATAAATAGCTAATTATTAAATAATTAATTTCATTAAAAACAATTCAATACCTCGGAACTTTATATTAAAAAAAAAAAAACAATAAATTTTCAAAATCAATTGGAATGGACGATATAAAAATAAAAATAAAATAAAAATGGGTAAAAATGAAATTAGGTCCGCACATTTTCTCTGGGACAAGTACAATGATGATTAAGGGGTATAGGACGAAAGAAAAGAAGGGCCAACGCGAAAGGGCTCAACGGAAGGGCTTGAACGTGTATGTATACATATATATATATACAACGATGTGCATCATCCGAAAGTGCTTCTACCTACTTGACTTTTACGTTTCGCCTGCACGTAATCACGCCCCGTTGCTTTTCTCAATTTAATTACGCGCGCACACGGTCATTAGCTTCTTCTTGCGGGTTTGCGTCGTTTCGACGAGATTTTCCTCCCCCCCAAACGTCGTCGTCGAGGCTGCTGTTACCACGGATACATTTTCGTTCTTTCTCAACCTTTTCCTCCTCTCCACCGAGTTACGAAAGATTCTTCGTTGCATACACGTCCGAACGTTATTTCTCCGGCACAAGCTGCCTGAGATAAAAGCATCGAAAAAAAAAATCACCCTGAAAATGCAAGGAAGATTCGCGGCTCGGAAATATTTGTAAACGAACCCTACGAAGGGCGCGATTTTTTGATAAATTTAATTAAATACGTAAAAGAGATATATATATTGTTTTTTAATCGGCCCTTTTCAAGGGCTTTGTTCTTGGATAAGATAAATTTATTGGTTTTTTTAATCAGCCCTTTTGAAGGGCACTCTTGTTAAATAAATTAAATATGTAGGAAATTTATTGTTTTTTTATTTGGCCCTTTTGAAGGGCTTTGTTCTTAGATAAGATAAATTTATTGTTTTTTTTTAATCAGCCCTTTTAAAGGGCGCTCTTGTTGAATAAATTAAATACGTAGGAAATTAATTGTTTTTTAATCTGGCCCTTTTAAAGGGCTTTGTTCTTAGATTAAAAAAAATTCTTGTTTTATAATCGACCCTTTTGAAGGGCACTCTTGATAAATAAATTAAATACGTAGGAAATTTATTGTTTTTTAATCAGCCCTTTGACAAGATTTTTCTCAGCTAAGATAATTTTCGATTCGTGACAAAATGTATTATTATTTATTTAATCCCTTCGAACAAATTGAATCAAATTTTCAATCACATCTCAGAAATTCTAAAATTATTGTTTCCACGAGCAAAAAAAAATAATTTTCGGAACAAAAACATATCGAGGTGGGAGTTTGAATGTTCTTTTCTCCCTTGTGGGATATTCGAGTCGATTGAATCGTCCTACGAGAAAAACGAATTTGTTTCTCATTCCAGGACGACCATCGGGGATTCCGCAGACAGCTGGAAGACAAACGACCGGTCGTCGAGAACAATTTGTTGAGCGGTCGTCAATACATCGCCAATGAGCCGCCTCTATCGGACACCTCAGACTCCGAAGGTAAATTTATCAAACTAAACAATTGAAAAAAATAAAATAAAAAAATAAAATTTGTATTAAAAAAATTTAATTAATTAATTAAGGAAAGCTGAAACTTTTTGTTTGTTTGGGTTTCGTGAATATCGATGGAAACGTTCGAGATACGAGATTTTCACTCGAGGACACACGAGTAGTACCTCCGAGTCAATGAGAATTAAGAAATTCGACGATACAATTATCGACTGTTGGTAATTCGTCTTCATCTCCCGAGGACCGAACGCAAGAAATCCTCGATTTCTCCTTACTCCCAACAATATCCTTTCCATCCTCGAGCTTTTCCCTATAGAAATCCGATTACGTAGAATCCATTCTCATTAAAGCAGGCATGATTGAATAAGACTCTTGCGAACCTGAAATATCCCGAAGAATTTCGATCCCCCGAGTTCCACGAAGCAACCGTATTCGTTCCATCTCGAATTCGTTTTAACGAAGCGATAACGGTGATCCTTAACAACGCACCCTCAATTTTCGATTTTCCGACTCCGGCGGATCTCGAAATTTCTTGCCAGAATTTCTAACCCCTTAATCATATTTTTTAAATATTAAAATACTTCGTGATTAATTCTTAGCCAACAGGAGAAGCAATTTTAATTATTATTTGTTTTTTAAGCATTTTTTTGGCCCTTTGAGGATTTATTCGATCCCCTTAAAGGCTCAGGAAAAACGGCAAAACGAATCCCTTTTCTCCAGAATGGATATTCTGGAGAAAAAGGATTTTTCCTGGAGAAAGAATATTTCTTATGAAGAAAAAGCATTTATTCTGGAAAATGGAAACTTCTGGAGAGAATGTATGTATTATGAAAAAAAAGGAATTTTTTTTGTGGATACTGGTATTTCTGCTGGAGAAAAGGAACTTCTCCTGGAGAAAATGAACTTCTGCTGGAGAAAAGTGTCGATTCTAAAAAAATGTATTTTTTCTGGAATAATTGAATTTCTCCTGGAAAAAAAAGAATTTGTACTGGAAAAAAGAAATTTTTGCTGGAGAAATGGACCTTCTGGGGAAATGGTACTTTTCGGAGAAAGAAAGCGTTCATTCTGGGAAAACGAAACTTCTTCTGGAGAAAAGTCATTTCGCATGAAGAAAAGAAACTTTTCCTGAAGAAATGAAACTTCGCCTGGAGAAATGAAACTTCTCCTGGAGAAATGAAACTTCTCCTGGAGAAATGAAACTTTTCCTGAAGAAATGAAACTTCTCCTGGAGAAATGAAACTTCTCCTGGAGAAATAAAACTTCTCCTGAAGAAATGAAACTTCGCCTGGAGAAATGAACTTCTGCTGGAAAAATGAAACTTTTCCTGAAGAAATTAAACTTCTCCCGGAAAAATGAAACTTCTCCCGGTGAAATGAAACTTCTCCCGGAGAAATGAAACTTCTCCCGGAGAAATGAAACTTCTCCCGGAGAAAAATCATTTGGCCTGGAGAACTTTCGCAGTAAGTGATTTTTCCTGGAGAATTCGCGTACCTGTCGAATAATTTCTCCTGAAGAATTTTTGCATCGAATAATTATTGCAAAATGAGTTAAGAAGAAAAATGATTTCGAGATTTCGCATTATCCGGGAACGACGTTGGGGTTTTGACTCAGGAGCGTTGCTACAAATTGCTATAACGTGAATAAGTTAGAAACTTGTATTCTGGCACAGTGAGGACAGACACGACGGTGCTTGATAAACCGGCGTGGCAACGTTATAATTTGCCACGCTCTCTTCTATGGACGGATGATCAATCAAATTACCACACTCCAGAGGCAGAGCGGAGGATTCTGTTGGGCGGTTTCCTCGTTAAATGCATCGTCCCGTGAGGACGTGTCAACACACAAAACACACATATACACCATACACACACCATACAAAACGACCAAGTCAAAACTTTGTAGACTCTCCCTCTCTCTACCTCTCTCTCTCTCTCTCTCTCTCTCTCGTTTATTCCCTAAAACCACAACCACATCGTAACTTAGTCCGCCATCGAATTATATAATCCTCACCAACTTTAGTCATGGCGCACCAGAACGAACGGAAAAGAAAGACAGGAGAAACATATGTCAATCAAAATTGACCCGCAAGAAGGGTCGTGATCTGCTACCCCCAAAAACACTCGATTTTCCACTAAAAATCTGATTTTCAATAAAAAATTTGATTTTCAACCAATAAATTCGATTCTCGACCCAAAAAATCCAATTTTCGACCAAAAATTCGATCCCAACCCAAAGAATCTAATTTTCAACCATAAAAGACAATTCTCGACCGAAAAATTTGATTTTCGACCAAAAATTCAATTCTCAACCCAAAGATTCCAATTTTCAACCATAAAATTCAATTTTCCACCAAAATTTCGATTCTCGACCGAAAATATTTAATTTCCGACCAAAAATTCTATTCTCGACCCAAAAAATTCACTAAAATATTGTTTCAAGGAATTCCAAATGAATTTTTTGAAACTTTCTAAAAATGTTTCATTTTTATGAAACTTTTGATTCGTGTAATTATTGATCCATCAAGGAGCATAATTTCTCGAAGTTTCATGAATTTTTCAAAATTAAAATCATTCCAAAACTCAAATCATCGAAATTAAAAATTACAACTTCCATAATTCACAATTAAAAGTTAAAAAATTCCAACCTCCAGAATCGAACCTTTAAAATTAAAAAATTAAAAATATCAAAATTCAAAATTAAAAATTTCAGGACTCGAAAATAGGAGTTTTAAAAGATCCAGAACTATACAAACTTTTCATCCACGTTTAGCTTCCCTATTTTGTCAACAATAAAAAAAAAAAAAAGATCGCAACTCACACTTTTTCCTTCCATGGAAAAATGCGACCGAATTTTCACTGCGAATCTTAAATTTTCGGTCGACAAAAAAGGGTGAGCTTTCACCGATGATCCTTGGATTCCCCGACGAAAGATGAAAAGATTCTCTTCATTCTCGTGCCCTGCACTTTCACAGAAATCGATATATTCTCTCGCGTTACGAATCGGTATATCGAGGTGAGAATCGGGTATGAACGAACTCGGTCGTGGTCACAAAGGGTAGTTTAGACGCGGAGGGAATCGGGGGACTTCCGGTGCGAGGGAAAAACGCTCGTAACCGCGACGAGACCGAAGTTTCGCGTCGTACGTGATCGGGGACTTGGAGCAGTTCGTATAATATGACTTACAGATGTCGAGCACGACTGCCTAATTCGATTCGGTCATTCGGATTTCTTTATCGTTGGATTTCGTTTCCAAACCCCCTTTTTTTTTCTTTTTCCAATACACGGACATTTTTTTTCATCACCAAAAGTTCCAAAGTTTATTTTTTATTTTTTTGGGTAGAAGTTGCAAATTTTTTTCCCTTCCTGATTTTTTTTTTCTTCGTCCAATAAGATGTCATTTTTTTTCATCGTCAAAAGTTCCAAAGTTTATTTTTTATTTTTTTGGGTAGAAGTTGCAAATTTTTTTCCCTTCCTGATTTTTCTTTTTTTTTCTTCGTCCAATAAGATGTCATTTTTTTTCATCGTCAAAAGTTCCAAAGTTTATTTTTTATTTTTTTTGGGTAGAAGTTGCAAATTTTATTTTATTCCTGATTTTTCTTTTTTTTTTCATCGTCAAAAGTTCAAAAGTTTTTTTTTTATTTTCTTCTCTTCTATTTTCGAAAAGTTGCCAATTTTATTTTCCATTTATCTTTTTTTTTCGTCCAATACGAAGCCATCTTTTCGTAGCACCAAAAGTTAAAAAGTTTTTCTTTTTTTTTTTCAAAGTTAACAATCGTAATTCCATCGGACGATTTTTCTTTTTCGTTTTCACTTTTCTAATATTCCTGTTCAATCCAAAATACAACCATCTTTATTAATCGCCAAAAGTTCGAAAGTTTATTTTTCGTTTTCCGAAAAGTTGCCAATCGAAAATCGATGGGTCGATTTTCCTTTTCATTTCTCATTTCCTTTTCATATTCCTTTTTCATTTTTCTTATTTTATTAATATTTTTTCTTAACAAAATTTTCGATAAACTTTCTCCATAAATATAAAATAAAATTTCAGTGTATGTATTTCGATGTTTGAAGGTTGAACCTCGATGCAACGAGATTTTGATGAAAGTTCGTTTCATTTGCCATTCAATGCGTATGCAAACGACGGCCCCGAAACAACTTGCCTTTGTCGAGTGAAAAAAGTATTATTTTCTTTCTTCCCTTTTTTTTTTGTTCAACGAATCCTATCCTCGACCCGTAAGCTGATAGAAAATATATTTCGCGAACAAAGAAAATCCGGAAGGAAAGAGAGAGATGGTGATGGAGAAAAGCAGGGTTTTGAAAAAAAAAGTAACAATAATAATAATAATGATAATAATAATAAAACGTAGAAAAAAAATACGATGTCCTCATTACAATGCAACATTGACGAACTCCTGCAGTTTCGAATTAATGAGCAGATATTGGAGTTACATTTTCTTTTTTTTTTTTTATACTTCCAAGTTTTTCTTTCCTCGTTAAAAATAATTCCTCAATCGAGGCCCTTGATAAAACTCTTGAGGGAACATTAAGGGCACGGTTGGTCCGTTCGTCAATGTACTATATCCCTGTTTGTGTATTTTGAATTCCTGTATTTTGAGTACGTATTTTAGAAGAAATATTCCGTCGAATAATCAAGTCTGGAATATTAATTTTAATAATTATATAAATATTGATAAATACACCGACTACGAACTATGTAACGTTGTATAAGAAGTTTTTCGTTTCGATTGATTTTCTAAATTGTTTGAATGTAATTGATACATTATTCGATTTGTAACAAATTTATATTAAATTCTTTAAAAGTGTCAAAAAATAATTAAACAACGAATATTAGTATTTAAATTATTACGAATTCATTAATAGTTGATCAATTGAAAATATAGTGATTTAATAGCTGTTCAATTAAAAACGAAATGATCAAATAATTGCTAAATAAAAAATGGAAATAATTAAATAATTACTAAATAAATAAAAAATAGCAGGAAAATTAAAAAATAAACGATGATGTTTTCATGTGAATATATTTCATCAATATATTTTCTTACGTATATATAAAAAATGTATATATTTATATTTATATTTATTTATTTATTTATCAATATATATATATGCATATATATATATATATATATATATACATTTTTACCTTCTATATATACATTTAAAAAAAATTGAAAAATAAATACGTATATATATAAAAAATAAAAATTATATTTTCCAATTCCTAAAATTTTTCATTCACGTCAAAAATCGACGAAAAAAAATGTGAATAATTTTTGATCGTGTATGCACGATGTTTCCCTTGGAAAAAAAGTTTCTCGAGATTCGGTAGGAAGTGAAATTCTGGTCGTTTCGTAACGAACGAGTTTTTCGATATTTACGATTATCGGGATTGTAAAAAAAAGAGAACGGTCACCTGATGTTTTGGAGATGGGTGACGAGGGTGTAACGGTTGGGTTGAACAACCTCAGAAGCCCGAAATTTAATTGTCCTATTAATCACGCATCGTGGGATATCGCGGAATTTTTACGCGCGTGTTTAACACTGATAACCCGGAGACCCTCGTTACGCCGCATATATCTAGCCTATTATTCCGTTACATTGATTTACGTTCGTAACCGCAGGCTCTGAATTAACGGCCCTTAAATCGATGAAATTTTTCGGGAATTTTCGATTGACGAAGGGCGAGCACTGAAACGACGAATTCGATTGTTTGGTTCGAAAATTTGGATAAAAAAGCTTTTTTTTTTTAAGGGGTTACTGAAATCCGAAAAATCAGGGAGTTTCAAAAGCAATTAATTTTGAAAGCAGTAATGAAACAATGGAATAATCGTTTGGACATTTATTTGCGTAATAAACGAACAATTAAATAAAACTATTAACTACTAAAATAATTATATCATTCGATAGCTTTAGTAGTTTGTTAAATTACAAAAAAATCATTTGTTTGAGTCATTGAATAATTGAATATTTTTTGTAATAATTATAATATATTGTAGTATATTAAATATAATTATATTTTAAATATAATATATTACAATTTATTGAAATATTATTTAAATATAATATACAGTTAATAATATACATCAATAATAACAACATATATAATAATTATATAATATATAATTATTTAACGATAAACTATAATATAATAATTCATATAATTATATTTTAAATATAAATCAGAATTATATTTTTATATTTAAATAATAAAAAAAAATATAATCCATCCAATTATATTTTTTGAGCCATTTAAAAATACAATAATCATTACATTACTCAACAATTTTCGAAACAATCGAAAAATTAATTTTTAAGTAATCTCATTTGCCCTTAAGGCTTTAATGAAGCCTCGATTAACAAAGCCGAATAAAATTATTTATCCAGAATTGAAACAACACGAATCAATAAAATCAAATATCAAATGAAACCAAATATAAAACAATGATAAACGTTTGAAAAAAGAAAGGCTTTGGGAGGAGCTGATGATTCGATTTGCCAATATTGTACGATCGGATTATTATTAACGCGACGTATCGATCGGTTTGTCGACTCGCAGCTGGTCGGGAACTCGACGGTGATTCGAGGGGCTACAGAAGTGCCGAGGAACAAGCGAGGGAATTAACTCGGAGCATTCGACGAGAAGTGAACAAACTTTCGGAACAGTGGAACGCCCTGATCGAACGCAGCGATGGATGGAAACGAAAACTCGACGACACAGCCGCGGTAAGTCCACTCGTTGCGCATTTATTTCACGTTTTATCCTTCCTAATTATTGTCATGATTTTTTTTATTACTCGACACACTCGATACGTTCATTTTTCAAATATGTGCCATTTTTTGCAACGATGTATATATATATATTAAATATATTATATATTTTTTGTAATTATAAAATTACGTAATATATTTGAATATATATGTGTATATTATAATACATGATAAATATTTAATATATCCTTATAATATATCAATATATTATATTTTTGACTCGCATAAATACATATATTATATTATTATTATTATTATATTAAATATTTATAATATATTACATAATTATTATATTATAATGATATATCATATTATAACATTAACATTATTATTATAAGGCAATACATCTTTATCACAGTACAATAATATAAACAAAAAAACCAAAGAAAACAAAATACATCGAATTTACCTCGTGACGAATATTAATTGAATTCCTGGACCAAGAGGCAAATCGATTAAACCGTAGGACCATGAAAAAATAAGTAACTCCCTATAAAGTTCCCATTTCTATTAAAAAAAAAAACCTATATTACTCTTTCCAACAAAAATGACCAAAAAACATTAACCGATTCACCCATTTTTTTCAATATCCAAAAACACTAATTAAGGGGTATAAATCCGTACTCAAAAATTCAAACTCCCTCGAACTTTTCTATACCGATAAATAACAACAACAACAATAATAATAATAACAATAATAATGTCAATACCATCGCTGAATAGAAACCGAATCGAAAATGTGATTTGAAAAATCAAAAAGAAAAAACAAATAAAAAAAAATTGTTTTTTTACCGCAATAAAATAATAATAATAATAATAATAATACTATCCGAGAATAGAAACTGTATTTGATGGGAGCTGAAAAACGGAAAGAAAAAAAAAAAACATTTTTTGCGACTTCCGGAGAGAACGTGAAGTTTGATAAAGCCGAGATTGAAGCCCCCCTCCCCCTCACCGCGGAGCACATATGTTTCGTCAACGAAAAATCATGTACGTCTTCACATACGTGGCAGTAACATATATTTTTTATGTACAACGAGATCGCACGATATATACGGTTTACCGGAGATAGCGAGGCCTCGTGATGTCTTCCCCATCGTTCCATTATCGTCCCGGTGCAATTTTCTCTATCGCGAGAAACGTTTCATCCGTCGAAACGACTTCTTTGGCCCGGAGGCCACGAAAACTACCATCGCGACAATTGTCATCCAAGCTTCTTCCCCCACCAATCCCCCATTCTCTTCAACCCTCTTTTTTTCACCGCCGAAACCCCCCCCCCCCCCCTCCTCTCCGGCCCGTTTTTCCCCCACCACGCTTTTTTCCATTTCTTCGTTCTTTGGGTCCATTCGAACCGACTGCCGGAAGTAATGATATCCGAAGTGGCCAAGAATGCGAACGGACGAAACGAACTTACGAAAAAGCTACGAAAACAGGCGGAAGAGAAAATTTTCGTACCCTTTGGCGATCGACGAACAAAATTAAAAAAAAAATCACCTGTCGAATTTTACGTCGCTTGACGTCAGTGTCGTCATCGATTACAAGGACAACCAGAATCAAAATCGAACTACCGGAATAACCAAAAATTTCATCTTGAAGAAAATTATTTTGATTTTTTTTTTTCGGTAGAAAAAATAAAATAGAAACTTTCATAGATTTTTACAATTTTCATTTTTTTTTTAATCGTGAAAACAAAGGAATACAATTTTTTGAAGACTTTTACAATTTTTATTAATTTTTCTTTTACCATAAAAAGAAAGTAAAATAAAAACGTGCGGAGACTTTTACAATTTTCATTTTTTGTTTTTTTTTCACCGTAAGAAAAAATCGAATGAAAACTTTTAAAGACTTTTGGAATTTTTATTTATTTCTTTTTACTATAAAAAGAAAATAAAATGAAAACTTTCAAAGACTTTAATCATTTTGATTTTTTTTTACCGTGAAAAAAAAAAAAATAAAAAACTTTCAAAGACTTTTATCATTTCAATTTTTTTTTTTTGCCATGAAAAAATAAAATAAAAAGCATCGAGGACTTTTACCGGACCGCTCTGCGTATTTCGCGGATCGATGAATCATCATCCTCGTGTTGCTTTTTACTTTTTTCTTTAACCACCGATTCCGCTTTCCCCGCTCACTCGGAACTTTCGCAGGTGGAAACGTTCACGGTAAAACATTCTCGAGATATACGTTGAACGGGGTTATCAGGATATGCTCGGGGTTAATGTCGCGACGTGATCGGAATACGAACCTCGGTTGGGACGGTATCTATTATATATATATGCATGTATGTATGTACATATGTATGTATTATCTGCAAATATGCGGAAGCTCCGTTATGTACACGATTTATATGCAAAAACTTTTATACATTTTTTCAAAAAAAACAAAAAAAAAAAAAATCTTATAGAAAATAGCTCAATCGCCTATTCAGAATTTAAAAAACTTTATTCTCATATGCTCAGAGTGGATTTTCCGTCCTTATTTTTTGTGATTTCTTTTTTTTCAAATTCGTTATTTTCTCTGGCACACATTGTTTGAGAGAAAAGTTTGGCATATTTTTTGTTGAAAAAAGCGCTTGATAGATCATTGAGAATTATTATTTTTTTTTCTGTCCAAAAAACATCGCGGAAGACCCTTAAAAATAGCATTGCCACAATGTAAAAGTTACCTTGTATATATAGGATTTAATAAGGTAAAATTTTATTTGAAATTCTTTTTTTTTTTAGGGCATTATTTAACAAGGAATTAAAAAAGAATTATATTTATTTTTTGTTGAAAATATTTGAAAAAGTAAATAAACGAGAAAAGCTCAAAATAATCGAAAAAAATTCGCAAAAGAAATAAAAGATTGCCCAAATACCAAAAAAAAATTAAAATAAATAAAAAATTCAAAATATTGAATATAAAAAAAATTGTAATATGTTTCATTTTGAATATTTCGAATTTTTTATCTCGTTTTTCGAAATATTCGAATAAATATAAATAAATAAATCATTTTAAATGGTCAAAATAAACAAAAAATAAGATAAAAAATTCAAAATATTGAATATAAAGAAATTCGAATTTTCTTCATTTAGAATATTTCCAACTTTTTATCTCATTTTTCGAAATATTCGAATAAATATAAATCAATAATTAATTTGACATAGTAAAAATAAAAAAATAAGATAATAAATTCAAAAAATAAACTCGATAGATATAAAATAAAATGTAAAAAAGTACATTTCAAATTAAAAATAAAACTGCAGTCGAAGAAGGGACGTTAAATCCCTAGCATTGGGCAAAACCCTGAAACGCCGAGTTCTTTTCGTTTTCCCTTCCATTAGACAGACACAAGCATATCTACGAGACGAGCTCGATTCATTCACAGGTCCAACGTCACGAACGCGTTATTTTCGTCGTTGCGCAATAAAGATCGCGAGCGGAGATTCGAGGCTTGATGATTTGTGTTTAATGCATATTCCTATCTGCTTCGTGAATCGAAAAACGAGCGTGAGAGGTTGAGAGTGGAAGGGGAGGGTTTTGGTCGAGATCGATGGTCAGTGTTAGAAAAGTGAAGACGAGAGCAACGAGGGAATTATATTGAGGCAGTACTAGCAAATAGATTAGTCAACGGTATACCTATAATTATTTTAGTCTGAAAATAGAAAAATCCAATACATTTAAGCATAATAATATTTATCACAAGAAAATAATTATTCGAGAACGTGTTGGTAATAAACGTGTTCAATCATTATTATCATCAAAAATAAAGTACCAAACTAGCAATCAGCTGTTCCCAAAAAAATAACGAACGTCGTTTGTTCAAAGGCATAACGAACACGCCTCCGTCCACTTCGAAATTTTGAAACGACTGTTCTCTGAAACGGCTGAACCGATCGTTACGAAATTTGTTGTGTGCATTCAGGACGATGGCACCGAGGGCCTCCTGCTTACCATTTTCAATAAAAATGTTATCATCCATGAGAAATCGCGTCGATAAACCGAGAACACGGCTCCGTCCACTTCGAAATTTTGAAACGACTGTTCTGTGAAACGGCTGAACCGATCGTTACGAAATTTGTTGTGTGCATTCAGGACGATGGCACCGAGGTCCCCCCGCTCGCCATTTTCGATGAAAACGTTTCGTTCTTGAGAAATCGCGATTTTTAACGTTTCGACTATATCTCTCTCGCGCTCGTCACGTGGTAATGTTCGTCATGCCGTTAACGCGACTGTACACGTGTTAAGTAGCTGTCTGTCGACCAGCAAAGCCAAAAATTAATCGCTTCGATCGATAATATCTGCTTTTAACATCCGGTAGCTTATATTTTTTTATGAAACAGATGTAACCTCGAAAATTTTGTTGACCACTAACGTTTTTTTTATATATTTCTTATCTAATCGCAAACTATTTGTATTTTCGTTTCAAAGATATCGATCCGCACGTATTTCCCAAATATTGTTTTGTTGATTTAATGAATTAATTACTGTCGTATTTTCTCGGTAAGATTTTCTGAATTTTCGCGGACGTGATTCTGAATCCCTATAGTACAATAAAAAATAAAAAAATCGATATTTTTTTTCTAATGAGGAAAATCATGCACGTGTATAAGCGCGAAGCGATGAAACGACCTTTGGAGGTTAGGTCGGCATAAAAAAATTACGTTCAGGCGTCGGATTTAAAGCCCGATAGTGACCCGATGCACCGAGATCCGCTATTGGGGCTGCGAACAAAGAGAGCAAGCTTTCACCCCTCGACG
>JAPYZI010002354.1:0-24067 GCA_030523105.1 Ophioninae sp. A BG-2022a | reverse complement strand
TATCTTATTATCTTATCAATTATTATCTTATTATCTTCATCTGATTAATTACTATCTTATCATCTGATTAATGAATTATCCCATTATCTCATTATAAAAATTAATTATCTTATTAGCAAAAATTAAGTACTAAAATGCCAATAAGCTTTTGACTCGAGTGGCCTTAGGAACCGCAATTGTCATAAAGCTGTTCCCGAAAAAAACATAACGAACGTCGTTTGATCAACGCGCGTACACATGTGTCCAGTGGTTGCGTGTCGACCAGCAAACGCCAAAATCGCTTCGATCGATAATATCTGCTTTGAATGTCCAGTAGCATAGATTTTTTATTAAACAGATGTAATCGCGACAGTTTTGTTGGCCCTTTCCGCTTTTTGTATAGTTTGCATCCAGTCGCAAACTATTAATATTTCCGTTTCGAAAATCGATCTGCGCGTATTTTCCAAATGTTGTGTATTAGATGCATTTATTTAATGAATTACTATGAGTTACTACATTACAGTATACAAAAAAATCATTTTTTTTTCTAACGAGGAATTTTACTCACGTACTACTTAAATTTTAATTAAATTTTTGTATTTCAGGACCCTTCGTCTCAGCTCTGGCGAATCGTTATGGATTCAGGCTCGTAGCGATACTGGGAAGCGTCATTAGCTGCTTGGCTTTCATACTATCGTACTTCAGTTGGTCGATCGAGTACATGTACATCACTTACGGTGTTTTGGGTGAGTAAATCCTAATTTTCAAAGTTTCCAAAATTTCTATCGCTCTCCCATAAAGTAACGGTATCAATGTTCGGACGGTTAAGAGTTGTTGAAATTGAAGAATTGAATTATTCATTTGAGGATCGGTTTTAAATACATTTACCGGAACTACAATAATCTTCGTTTGAAACTTAAATTTTGATATTACAACATGTATAGTGCTGATAAATCACTCCATATATTTAGAATAACGATTAACCAAGTTATATTGACAACACTTTTTGTTTTCGAAAGTTTTTGTTTGGGTTTGTTTGCCGAAATTTGATGAAGACCTACGTACGATTGCACGCGCTGCTTTCGATCGACTGTAAATTTGTTTGGGTTCGCCACAGCGCGCCTGTTGCTGTGGCAATTCCGATAATTCAAAGTTAGACGCTCGACGATGAGAGCTCAATCCGTTTGACTTTGCAGTTTTGAATATTTAAAACGTGGGCTTTATTAAGCACTGGATCTTACATGGGCCGCGTACGTTATATTGCTAATATAGCGAAAGAACAGAACTAATGTCCGAACAGTGGGACTCGTGAGAGCATTGGTACTGTTACCTTACCTCGTTAAAAAAAAAACAACAAATATGTCGAACCGAGTCCAAAAAGGACTCGGAGACTCGATTGAAAAAAGCGTAGGGGAGAAAAAAAATATGCAGAAATTCATATAAAACGACGTTTACGAGGAAGGAAAATCGAGCTGCGCAATAAATGAGAAAAGTGGGAATAGAATAGACGGAGAGGTACATCGAGAAAGGTTAGAAGGAGACGATAGAAAAGGCCTCGAATTGATCCGTCAGGTGGGAGAGCGTTTTTTTATTCCCTCTTCTTCTTCTTCTTCTTTTGCTTTCAATTAATGTAACGCGTCTTATGATTTTTCCATAAATTCTCCAGGGGGCATCGGAGTGGGACTTATTTATGTCCCGGCTGTGATAACGACGGGTTTCTATTTCGAAAGATGGCGAGCACTGGCAACTGGAATTGCGGTTTGCGGTTCGGGAATCGGGGCTTTCGTTCTCGCGCCAGTCTCCGATCTTTTGATAAAACAGTTCGGCTGGAGAGGAGCCCTGCTCTTCCAAGCGGGTGAGTTTCTTTCGGTTTGGGTTTGGGGTTTGTTTGGTTTGGGTTTGATTGGGTTGGGGTTTGTCAGGGTTTGGGTTTGTTTGAGTTGCGGGTTGCTTGTGTTTGGGTTTTCTCGGGTTTGGGTGTGTTTGGGTTTGTTTGCGTTTGGTTTTTTGTTTGGGTTTGTATGGGTTTGGGTTTGGGTTTGGTTTGGGTTTGGGTTTGCTCGGGTTTGGGTTTTTTTTGTTTGGGTTTGGATTTGTTTCGGTTTGCGTTTGTTTGGGTTTGGGTTTGGTTTGCGTTTGGGTTTGCTCGGGTTTCGGTTTTTTTTGTTTGGGTTTGGGTTTGTTTGGGTTTCCGAATGATCGCGGAACCCTATTCTTCCGGTTTGGTTTCAAAGGTTTCGGTTTCTTTGGGTTTGTTTGGGTTTCCGAATAATCACTGATGAGATCAAAGTTCGCAACGTTGCGGCGCGACGAAAATCATTGTTTATTCAATTTCTCTATTTTTTTGTCATTGAAATTGTAAGTAAAATACCTTGATAATTATTCAAATCTTTATTGTGATAACCTGGAATTCAAATCCGAATAAAAATATTTCGCTGAATAATGGATCCAAGGAAATAATAAAATGAGAACAGAAATTTCGTTGCGTCGCAACGATGCGACTGTTTGTTTGGGTTTTCGAATGATTGCGGAGGAGGATCCTTGCGCTTCCAAGCGGATGAATTTCTTTGGGTTTGTTTGGGTTCCCGAATGATCGCGATGGATGGATAAGCGACTGTCGGCCTTCAATATAGTCGGCGAGATCGTAATTGATCGTTGATGGTTTTCCAGGTATGCTGTTAAACTGCGCTACGTTCGGCGCCATGTTCCGTCCCTTAAAGCCAACTCGAATAAAAGTTGATCAGAATCAAGATCAGATTGCCGGGGAAGCCAAGAGCCCGTTAATGGTCAAAGGCGCTTCGACGAGCTCCCTTCACGCCAATCATCCGGTTCGCAATCGTTTCTTCGGGACGAACAACAACACTCAATATCCCACGGCGGCTCAACTGCTGAGCAGTCATCCCGACATTGCCAAGTAATTGACACGATCGATATCGGGCTTGGGTTTGCTACGAATTGATGAAGCAAAATCGGTACGTGACCTTGAAACTTTGTTCGCTAGCACTTCGATACACTCGCTGCATCACGTCGAACCGAGGCTCGAGAAACAACTGAGTACTTCCGAGAAACGACTTTCCGCCCCAATTTATCCAGAATCGATCGTCATCAGTGGAGAAGAGATGAAGTCGGTGGAAGAAGAGAACAATCTGCTGAGCGGTGACCTTGAACGTCTCAACGGCAGAATACCCACGGTATTTTCATTTTTTTTTGTCATTTGGTTTCGCTTGAGTTTGTTTAGAATTCGCTAAACTTCAGACATTCCCGTTTCACCACGTACTAAAATTATTGCTGAAATCACTCGTTTGACCGGAAATTTGTTTGGGTTTGTTTGAATTTTTTTCTGGTTTGTTTGGAGTCCACAAAACTTCAGACATTCCCGTTTCATCGCGTACTAAAATTATTGGTGTTTACCAATAATTTTAGTGAGTGAATGATTTTCCACTCACTCGTTTAATTGGAAATTTATTTGGATTTGTTCGGGGTATAGATTCGTAGGCACACGATAAGCGGACGACGCATCGGCCTCGAGGAATTGAACGAAAAAGCCTTCAAAATGATTAACAAACGGAATTCCAGCAGCCGCGATCCCCAAAGACCTTTTTACAGGGACGACATATTTTATGGCGGTTCTCTTCACAGATTGCCTCATTACAAGTCTCAAGTGAGTATTACAAGTTGGAGTTTCTTGGCTCTTTGATCTAACGTCGCAGTCGACGTTTCATCAAAAAGCCAGTCGCTTATACATATGCGATCTACCGAGATTGACGCGGGCTCGCGTACTGTCACGATTATCGCGTTGGCGCCTTTTCGGAATTTTTCTCAGCCAGTTTTTCACGGCAACCGAGAATGGAAATTCGTATTTTCAAGATGGCGCGAAAAATGACCTTGTGCAACGCCCGCATTATTCGGGCCCGTCGTTTACCAGGAAAGTCCGAAAAATTGTAACGCAAAACCGCTTGACGTCAGAGAGCGAGATAACGAACATTTTCAAATGCAAGAAAACGTCGTCAGAGCTTCGCTGTAATTCTACGAATAGATCGTTCGATTTCTTCAACTTTAGATAGCGGTAGAAATAGCTGAAATGTTTGATCCGAAATTACTCAAAGATTAATAACTTCACGCGTCGAATCGAATCGTCAAGCTGTCCACCAATGAATACTATCAGGTTGGGGAATAAGTTCGTAGCGTTTTTATATTTCCATTTGTTTAACAACGATTTTGTTCGCCGTTCGACAAAGTGTATAATATTCATTCGATGGAGCATCTTTCTGCTCTAAAAAAGTGTGCTAATCGTTTTTATCGAGTAATTTGATTTTTTATTACTTTTGAGGCTTAGAAATGGAATATCCAGGAGGTAAAGAAGCAACATTTTCGACACCTGCTTGTCGCACTTTCCGATAACATTTTCAAAGTTGCAAGTATCTCGGGATGTTTCAGCAGCTTTTTCGCCTCGATGAAAAGCGAAGGAGAGCAATTTGTCGAAACCGTTTTTTCAAACATTCCATAACCAAGCTTCAAAAGTAATAAAACAATTAAATTACCCACAAAAAAAAACTATAAACCCAGTTTGGTAGAGTAGAAACAGCTCAATCGAATGAATATTAACACTTTCTCAAATAGCATTTTTTTGTTTCGTTTCGGTTTCGTTGAGTTTACAACGATTTTTTCCATGTAAAACGAAAGAAAATATATAAACACCACGAACTTATACCGCAACTTAATATCCAGCTTGATGCTCCTCTTTCCAAAAAACCTCGATTAGATTTGTTTGGGTTCAAAGCCTCAAAAGTAATAAAACCATTCAATTACTAAAAAAAAAAAACTGTTCAGCCCAGTTCAGTAAAGCAGAAAAAGCTCTATCGAATGAAAACTAACTTTTCGAACTTAACTTTCCACTTTTTCAAGCAGCAATTTTTTTGGTTTTGTTTGGGTTTACAACGATTTTTTCGGGATAAAACTTAAGAAAATATAAAATATAAAAACGCTGATCCAACCCCGTTGAAAAATGAGTAAGGTTACCTCGATGCTCGCGTGCTTAACGATCATTTCTGTCAAAGCTGTCATCGGTCGGTTACCACATGTCGGTAACGCGATTACCGACGACCACCGACGTGGAGGAAGAGGAAAGCGGAAGTTGTTACATATGTCCAGAGAGCGTGCGACGTATACTGACAACGATGCTCGACCTGAGCCTCCTGAAGAGCCCCTCGTTTCTCATTCTCGCGATAAGCGGTGGTCTCACGATGATGGGATTTTATACGCCCTTCATGTATCTACCAGGTAAAGTAACGGTCGGCTTATCTTCACGGAGAGCCTCTGCATGGCCGAGCGATAAAAGCTCGCGCTACCAGAAAATGTCGTTTCTCGCCGGAAGTACATAACGGCTTTACTTGTTACAGATCGCGCTCAGCTCAGTGGAATCGACACCTCGACCGCCATGTTCCTCGTTTCAGTGATCGGTATCGGTAACACTATCGGTCGTGTCGTTTGCGGCCTCGTTAGTAGTTTCCCCGGTGTCGACGCTCTCCTCATCAATAATATATTCATAAGCATCGGTGGAATAGCGACAATGTGCTCGGGGCTCTCGCCAACCAAGGAATACCAGTTCTTCTACGCCGCGAGTTTCGGCCTCAGTATATGTTAGTACAATCGCGAGAGAATCAATTTCGAGAATTAAAGCAGGATGACTATTTACAAGCTCGAAAATTATGGGTTACTGATGATTTTTTATTTTCATAGAAAGAATACACATACACATTTCGACATTTAGATGTGTGTTTCATATTTTAATTGTTGGAAAAATATATATATACACTTTTTTTTAAATGCTAATAGCCCATCGTGTACATTACGGTTTAGATAAAGATTTCGCAAAAAGTTGCCGCACTCCCGGAGCTCTCAATCACATTGTGATTATCGGAAACAAAAATCAAAATGATTCTTAATCGCAACACTCCTACGCTATCGGTGAACCACGATTTTTTTGAAATATATGCAAAATTCCGCAAATGGCAGCTTAATAAAGTCAATTTTGGGATTATTCATGCAATTCTTGCTATATTTAAGGGCAAAGAAAGTCTTATTTTTGGAATTCAAAATAATATTTATATTCAACGACAAACTGCTCATGCAACGAAGATGTGTGACAAATTTCATCGAAGTCGGTGGAATACTTTCTGAGTAATCGTTCCAGCGGTTGGGAAAAACATAATTTTGAGAAAAACGCGACCAAAGTTGCGTAGCTTTGTTTACTCATGGCGTTTTGTAAAAACTCCAAAGATTCTAGGAACTTCGCTGTAAAAATTGTACAAAATATTCTTGAGGAATTGAACTATTAATTTATGGAAAAAAGACGATTTTTTCAAATTTGTAAATGGTCTTCCTGCCTTAATTCTAATCGGAGCAAATAACGAAAGAAATAATGGGATTTTTATGAGGTTGGAGTTTGCATCGTTAAAACTCAAAGAATTGTTTCTGTTTTGTCTGTTTTCATCGTCATTCAACAAATGTTGACAAAAATTTGTTTCTCACTCGGATGTACCACCTTGATGTTAAAAAAAGCTGTTTGGGTCACTTTATCGAATGTCTTGTTTTTCTTCTTTCAGCTGTGTTTGCCTCGTTGCGATCGATAATCGTCGTGGACCTGATGGGCCTGGAAAAGCTCACGAACGCTTTCGGCTTGCTCCTTCTCTTTCAGGGTCTCGCAGCTGCGGTTGGCGCTCCTCTAGCCGGTACGATTAATCACACGTTTTGTGGAATCCAAACAAACACTCCTGTCACAGCATCTTTAAGTTCGCCTTTTCGATTGTCTCGGTTCAATTGTTTTTTCCAATTGTTATATATTATTCGATCGATTATTCTTCTGCTTTTTTTGACAGTTTGGGAAATTCGATCTCTGAACAAGATTGCGTTTGTTTTTTGTCTTCACTCCGAGAAATTCATGGATAACGCAGTCCTAACAAATTGAACTTTTTTAATATTATTGTTTGGGTTTGTTTGGGTTTATTGATTGAGCTTTCTTAAGACACGCGACAGAATTTCTATAATTATTTTTTTATCAATTATTTTCGGTCTGTTTCGGTTTATTGACCGAGCTTTCTAAGGACGCACGACGGAGCTTCCACTATTATTTTTCTATTAATCAGTACCTCGAATCTATAAGATTATTCTATTTTTGATAATTTTACTCGTACCTGTATAATTACCGAGGAATTATAGTCACATTGAAAATTAGACCAATAGAAAATCGAAATTCGATTGTTTGATATTCATTTTTCCGGACGAAATTTCACGTTTGAGGTTAGGTGAATATGTGTTCATCGATGTACCGGGATAAATGTTTCTCACGAATCTTTTCGTCCATTGAACACAGGTGCTTTCATGGACGCAACCGGAAGCTACGACGCGTCGTTCTACATGTCGGGTGCGTTGATTCTGCTCTCGGCGATAATCTGTTATCCGCTGCAGCGAATAAACGACTGGGAGAAACGAAAGGCCCAGGAGGCTCCGGTGGTCGCAGATTCATCGCAGTCATGATCTCGGGTAGAATTCGAACTGCGACGATTATTGGGTTCCTCGGTTCTTCTCCGGAATTGGGAAACGAGGAATAGTAAAAAGAAGAAGAAGAAAAATAAGTGAAAGAGGCAAGAGGAGAAAAGAAGAAGAAAAGAAAAGGAAGCACTGGAAGAACGTTAGACTGCGTAACGTGCGAATGAAAATCGCAATGATATTCGCGTCTTTGGATTTCTTCGGAAGAAATCGTCGGCGGATTCGCGATTCGTTGATCGGACGCGAATTCCAAACATTTTTTCTCGTCCATAGTATCTTCCGCGCGCGTGTTTTCCAATGCACACGTGGGAGTATGAAAAGTATGCATTTACACGGAGAAAATGAAAACGGTCCTGCTAACCCAACGAGTTCCGGGCTCGCGATGTGTATATATTATATTATAACCTCTCGACGAGATTTCCAAAGAACCATCCGAGAAGAAACCAGACCGATTCTGGGCCAACTTCGAACTCGGGACATTTCGATTTCGATCATTGTCTTTGTTTGGGTTTGTTTGAGAACGACAGGCCGCTTACTTCTCCGGATGGTCTTATTGTTTTCCCCACACTACAATATATATATATGTATATATATACACACATATCGTTACGTCCCGCAAAATTCTCTTCCCTCGGAGAGTGAAGACGGTTGGATTGCTAATAGGTTTCTCTATGTTTGGGTCCAAAATGTCACTCAGAATAGGGGACTTTGGAAGAAAAATCAATTTTATACATATATAGATATATATATATATATATAATCGATCGATACATAAAATCGATTTTTGTCCCCAACGAGTGTGAAGATACCAAGAGAAGAGAAAGGGTTTTTCTTAGCGCGTGTGCGCAGTGACCGCGCGCGGACCGTCAATTATCAGGCCACCCGTGAACAACTCGTAAAAATATAAAAAGAGCGTACAAGCCGTGAGAAGTTCGAAATTCGCGAACGAATTTTACTTACAATGAAATCGAGGCGATACCTGCTCGAACTCTCATTCCATTGATGGGTGGACTCGCACGGCAAACAAAAATAACCAACGCACAATTCTGTTTTACGAGGTTAAGCCGACCGTGCACGTTTTTACATGCATGCATGTAAGTAAATAAATTCGATTTTTTTCTTACAGCGATGTGCGTTTTTTATAGCAGAAGGAAGGAAATTTTATTTTTGGGGAAGGAAATTTTATTTTTAGGGAAGGAAATTTTATTTTTGAGGAATGAACGAATCCGCGTGGCGGCGCTTCGATCACCTTTTATTCATGGTCCTGTTTTAACGTTTTTTTTTCGTTTTTTTTTCTTCGTTTCGTGAATCCGACTTCTCTCTGCATTGTCATAACGAACGAGCTGGCATTCTGCCATCGGAGCCGTTTCAAGGGTATCGCGGGCCATGGGCGAAATTATATCGTTGAAAAAGATTTTACGAAAAAGAAAGAAAGAACGAACCTTCAGTGCAATAATACGTATCGCTGTATACATTAAACTCCATAGCTGTAAGGTATTCTAATTTCTCTTTGTAATGATACATTTAGGACCGCTGAGTGCCAACATGTGTATATCTACAATTAAGCCGAGTACATATCGTTCAATTATATATATATATATATAACCGAAAAAAGCAGCAGCCTGAAAGTGAAAATAATGTTCCTGTTTCGCCAAGGACTTCGCCACAAGTCGCATTATTGTACATTCTCATACCGCCGATAATGATGATAGATTATAATCGCCGAAAAGTTTCGAGCTTCCACCGTCAGTTTTTTCAATTTTTCGACGAGAAGTCAAAGAAATCACACGAATAATTTTTCAAAAATGAATCATGAAAAAAAAAGATCGTCCGTTATGTCCTACTTTGTTTTGCCAGAAGACAAAAAAGTTTCAGAGCCCTCCATTTAATGAAATATTTATACGTAGAGATGAAGGAAAACGTAAAAAAATCCATATCGAAAGCACAGGAACGAAGCGTTACGATGAAACGACTCGTTGCAACGACCGCTGTAAATATACTGTAATAAGTGTACCATAGATATACTCAGTTCGACAATCAACGTTGATACAGTAACCCGGAACAATTTGCTCAAGACATTATTTCTTTTTTATCTACGTTACACTTCTTTTTTTTCTACCCAAGTGCCTTGTAACTTTGTTACGTTTTTTCGCAGCGCGAATAACCGATTGTTATAGGCGGCAGTGTAAATTTTGTACATTTAAGTCGAGTGTGTGATTAAATAAAAAAAGAAAGAATTAATTAGTGGGTGCTTAATAAAAATTAAATTAACCAGTCGTTTGAACAAAACTCGATTGTCTTCAGGAGTAAGATACCATCCTGAGCATAACCCAAAGAAACCCAAACCTCATGCAGACGGTATGAAAAATAGGTAAAAAGAAAATTGCGAAAATTTATTTGTCTGGTTTTTGCGATTGCTTCTTTCGGCAATATAAACATCGCGGTATGCGATATTAAGGGAGAAAGACCATTTACTGAATATTCGGAAGTGCAACTCCCGCTAACAAGCGGGAAACCAAACAAACGAACTTAAACAAACGAAACTAGATAAACGAACTCAAATAAACAAAATCAAACAAACAAACCGAAACAAACAAAAGTAAACAAACATAAAAAATCGGCTCGATTCTGATGGGAGTTACACTTCCGAATATTTACCTGGATTTCTTATGATGTTTTTTTATAGAAAAAATACACATAGGCATTTGGATATTTATATGTGTTTTATTTCATATTTAAATTGTTCGAAAAAAATATATACCCTCTTCTTTAATGCAAATTGCTCATTGTTTACATTGATATTTAGAAGATTTGTAAAAAATTGCCGCACTCCTGGAGTCCTCACTCACGCTGTAATTATGCGAAAAAAAATAAAAATGATTCTTAAAGATAAGACTCATATGCTGACGGTGAACCAGAATTTTTGAAATATATGCAAAATTCAGGAAATGACAGCTTAATATAGTCAATTTTGTGATTTTTTATGAAATTTTTGTTGTATTTAAGAGCAAAAGTAGGATTTAATTTTGGGATTCAAAATAATATTTAGATTCACCGACGAACTGCCGATGCAACGAACACACGTGAAAAATTTCATCTTGACGAAATTCCGGTTGTTCACAGGTCTCTTCGCGTCGTACTTCATGATACGAGGTTTCATTTGTTTTTCCGGCGTTGAATAATTGAACGCGTGTGTGAAAACGGAGAATCAGAGGGAAAACGCGAAGATAGGGAAAAAAAGTGACATCCGTTGAACCAGCAATCGTACGCGTCGTAGCCAGTTATTTTTGTGTTAATTAAGAACGAAAACGGCCCCAGCGCTTTCTCGCGAATAATTGGCGGCGAGATATCCGCGCTCCGACGAACATCCCGAAGACGCGTGGCGAATTTCGTCGAAATCGGTGGGATAGTTTCTGAGTAATCGTTCCAGCAGTTGGGAAAAACATAGTTTTGAGAAAAACGCGCCCAAAGTCGCATAGCTCTAGCGTTTTTTTGCGAAAGCTCCAATAATCCTTATAATTTTGTTATAGAAGTTGGACACAATATTCTTAAGAAATTGAACTGTCAATTTATGAAGAACAAAAACGATCGATTTTTTCAAATTTATAAACGGTCTTAAGTGGAAACTGTCGAAGGTCTTTCGAAACGAAGGTCAAGTTCCCGTATGTGAGCTTTTGTGCACGAATACTAGTTTTTCAGTTCGACCGATTTTCGATTCGCAGAAACGTGTCTAACCTAGAAATCGATATCCGTGTCCAGAGTTCAAGAGATTGTGGACCCTGCGGAAAAACAAGACGCGTATATCTCCGATTTCCGTGTTGCTTGCCAAGTCGACGAAGAGCGGATGGGGCCAATGTCGCACGAGCCGAGTCGAGGGAGCAAACTTTGTGCCCGTTGGAATGGTAAATAGTGTCGTTACGGATTTTAATAATACGTAATGGCGAATTGATAGTTTCTCTTCCGACAATAAGCGCGGTGAGCGCGAACGACCTCTCTCCGGGTCGCGTTGAACGAACTCGTTCTCTAGCCATCTGTTGGCAAGCTTGTCCATTTCTCCCACTCCTCATTCGCAGTCCCCAAAACTGTAAATGCCGGGTCGCACGACACGACCCGTCACGGAGAACGAGAAGTTGTATTTGCGATACGAAGGATCGACGCTTTTTTCAATGTTGAACAATCTAAACACCGTTTCCTCGATAACATTAATTTTCTCAATTTCCTTAATTACCAAGTGGTCGAACGGCTCTGTAAGAAAAATACCGCACATGCGGAATAACTCGAAACAAAAATATCACAAGTAAGGAGTGTTTTCGTGGGTGGCTTTTCCGTCGTTTTCCAAGCCAGTGTTTCGGTACAAAACTCGTTCTTACATACAAATCTGAAAACCCGCAAAAAATCGGGTGGTGGAGGTGATTCCACTATCGAAACAGAAATCGTAGAGTCGCTATTATCGAGAAGTCAGTGTTGACACCGACACATAACCGTCATTCAGTAACCGCGAAGTGTTTGATTTAACACTCGAATTAACGGGATCTCAGTTTTTCTTTCCATGTGGTATGAAACTATCAACAGTGACTGAAGTCAACGAAAGTTGACAAAATAACATCAATGTCTCTACCGAACACATCGAAATCTCGATGAACTTCATTCCCCTTTCAGTTCACTCGAGCAGCTCACGCGACGAGACGTATCTCAGACTGTCCTACCCGCAGATGCTCTTTAAGAACAAAAAAAACAAATTAGCCGTCGCCCACTAGCTGAAATAAAAAAACTGTCGGTGTCAAACGCGCCTTTTAACGACACATGCGTTTGCATACATCGTTCGTGAATCCGTCTTCATCCTAGTGCATACAAGGATTATACATACGAATAGATGAGGCCGGGTTACATCAACCCACCGTTTCCTTTCGACTGCGGATACATTGCGACATAGAGCGTTGGTAGGAGAACGGCGGTGCAGGGGAGGGGGGGGGGCGTTTCGTGCACACATATACTCTAACGCCGCAAAGGAGCGCTTAGCTATAGGCCGGGAAGAAGAGAGAGACAAAGCGAAAGTGTGGATCCGCGGGGAGGGCTATGACGAGCCTGCGAGTCCCGTGGGGATGACGGGAGGGAGAGGGCAGGAAAGGGGAGGGGGTGTGCATCCAGCACACGAGAGGGATGGAACGGTCGCCGCTAGGCGCTGCGGCGCTACGAACCCAACGGGATAAAGAGAGCGGGCCGGGGGTTGGAAAAGGGAGGGGGCAGAGTGCAAGGGAGCTTTTCCTCCGCATCCGCAGCATCCACTCTCGGTCCCTCTCCACGCTGGTCTCTTGTGCTATAGCTTCACTATTCTCACAGTTGCAACCCCGCTTTCTCTCTGTCTCTGTCGCTCGCGGTGTACTCGCTCGTGTCCATCTCCAGCAGCCGGAGCACACAGCCAGGCAGTAGAGCCGCACACCGGGTACTGGATAGTTCGGTCCTCGCGATCGCTCGAGGGATCGCCTATTCTGGTAAACTTACGGTTCGTTAACGGGTACGCGTTAATTCGTACACGAGTTAATCCGAACGATTCGAAGTGTTCGGAGGTATAAGGGTTACTTCGAGGACATCGAATTTATGTATCGGTCATTTCGGGGACTCTTTGGTTATTTCGGGGACAGTGAGGTTCAGCATCACCGGAAATAATCTTTGGTTATAAATAAACGACTATTTTTAATACCGTCCACGAATATCCTTTTATTTGCTTCGCCAGCGTGGTACGGGAACTCTTCAGCACACACATGCACGTTGATGTGGTCGCCACATCGATTTCCCGCCTCGCGCTGCTGCCTTCGAATAACCCGTTTTCCCGTGGCCGGGAGAGAATTCACCAGAATATCAAGACGAAACGGATGTGAACGAAGAGTTCACTTCGGGGGTGGGATGATTCTTAAAGGAATTTATCGGGGCCGAGGATGCTCTTGGTTTAACGCGAAACTTTCGCGGGACCGGAAGTGTCCGAATAAACGAACGAATGGTCTTGACGAAATTTCCGTTGTACGCAGGTCTCTTCGCGTGGTACTTCGCGATACTAGGTTTCATTTTTTTCCCGGCGTTAAATATTTGAACGTATGTGTGAAAACGGGGAATAAGGGGAACGCGCGAAGATAGGGAAAAAAGGTGCCGTCCTTTGAACCAGCAATCGTACGCGGTGTATCCAGTTATTTTTGTGTTAATTAAGAACGAAACCGGCCCCCGCGCTTTCTCGCGAATAATTGGCGGCGAGCTGTCCGCGCCCCTACGAACATCCCGAACAATCTTTTCTTCTTTTTTTTCAGTTACTTCTGTTTTTTTTTTTTGTTCCGGCACTTACCGAGGGTGTCTTAATTCGGTGTATCTCGAGGCGGCAGCGACGACGGCACGAGACCCTCTGTATACTTATATTTTTGCACGACGAAACTCATGACCGATCTTTGACACCACGGATAAATAAAATACTCATTTTTGCGAAATCAATCGATGTCTTGATTAAAATCGTGATTGGACGATTGGCAAAAAAATCGGAACGGAAATTATCGGTAAAATAGCTTTTGATCGCCAAACTTGTCATACAAGAAAAGTGAGACTCCAATCATGCATACGAAATGAAGGTTCATTAAATTTTTATTAGTTGGTTGGTTGGTTAATTAAATTGGTTAATTAAGGGTTAATTAAATTTTGAATACGTAAGGTCCCGGTAAGAATTTCAAAATGTTAGACTGTTGTTATCGTATTTTTGATTGATAATAAAATCAATGATAATCATAAAAATGATGATTTTTTAATTTTCGCTATTATTGTTCATATTTTTTCATTTATAAAAATATTAATAATAATATAATTATTGTAATTACAAGTACCTTAATTCATTTAATCACAAGTGAGAGTGACAATATTTTTCAAATAACTACATTAACAACAATAACAATATTTATTATTGTTAGGTTGTAATAATAATCACGATTATTGTTGTTATTGTTACTGTTATCACTGTAATTTATATTCATAATATCATTTTGATCATTATTAATAGAGTTACATAGTAGAAAAGTTAAAATTTTTTAAATAATGCCATTTTTTATGAGCCAGCAACCCTACAGTTAGTTTTTGCGACCGGGATAAATTGTAGAAACATGTGTATGTGTGTGCACTCGGGTTCGATTAGAGTTATCTATCGTCTCCTTATTTTTCTCTACGAGTTTTTTAAATAAAAAATAAAAAATTACTTTTCAAATACAATAATTAAATTCTTCACATATAAAATTCCCTCTCAAAATTTGTAGTATAAAATTCCAATAAACATAATTATCTAAGCCAAACTTAATATCTCAACAAAATTACATATTTAAGAATAAAATCCTCTTAGTTAAGTTTCTTGCTTTCTTAAATTCTAGTTCTTTTTACGATGAGTTACATATAGACATTTTTTATTACTAGTAACCACGGAGTGCGTTTTTCGGAGGGAATAATTTGTAAAGGATGATATCCTACCGAAGAATCGTTCGAATCGAAGAAACGAGAGAGCGCGGTACGATCGAGTCGTAAACTCGTTACGCGAGATGGAACGATGAGCTTTTCGCGTTGCGCCATCTCGTGTCGTTCGGCCACGAGCAGCACTGCCATCCTGGCTGAAAAGGAAACGATTTTATCGACGATTTCGCTGCTGCTCGATCGATCGACGAGGAAATCGACGTAAATCGAAGGATAACAGTTTTTTCGACGGTTCGAGCGAAGGAGTGACGTAAGACGGAAGCGGAGAGAATACGGGTTACCGTAGCGGCCTCGACGATAATTCGAGCAACTCTATTGTTCTTCTATGACGAACTATATCGGTACGTGACAAAATTCGCAGCTATGACCAGCGGATCGCAGAAGGGAAGAAATGCGATCAACTCGGATCAACGCTACAGTTACATGGCCTGCCCGGTCCAAGACACTGGTGAGTCTTCCTCCCGACGTTTTCGACATTTTTTTTTTCATCTTTTTGCAGTTTCCGCGACCCAGTGGCGTGATCGTGAAAAGTGGGTTCAAGCTTACTCCGTTTAGGGTCTTTTCGATCTGTTTGGATTTTTATGGGTATGCCTGAGGTTTTATCTGTTTTTTTTTTAGATTTGATGGGCCTCCGTGTGTTACTATGAAACGGTTTGGGTTTTACGGGTGTATTTGACGTTTTATGAGGTCGGTTTTGGTTTGTTTGGGTTTTATGGATTTGCCTAACTTTTTCGAGAGTCCCTGTTTGGTTTCTATGAATCCGTTTCGATTTACGGATTTCTGTTTCGATGTGATGGATCTCTTTGAGTGCTTCCGGGTTTCTACTTCGATTCTACCGGTTTATTTTCACTATGATGGCGTATGCTTCGTTTTGTATAGGGGTGCGTTTTGGTTTTATGTGACTGTTTGGGTTTGGGTTTGATAGGGGCAATCTTTTTGTTGGCCTTGCTTCTCGGGCTTCCCGTTTGTTTGGTCCGTAAGATTGTGTGTTTTCAAATGGGTTTCGCGCTCCCGGTTGCGACAAAGAATTGAAAATAAAGCGACGCACTGCAGTAAGAAGTGTCAGACATTTCGGAAAGTTTTCCCTTCGGGGAATGAACGAAACCGTCGGACGAACTTTTTCCATTCATTTAGATTATTTTTCCTCCGGTTTTGTCGGGCTTTCCCAATGGGGTCGATGAGAGGTTTCGTGGAAAAACACGACGATAAACAAAAGGAGCGGGAGAGAGATAGAGATAAAAGCAGGAACGTTTATTGAAAAAGAAAGAAATAGAGGGAAAGAGGAAAGAGGAAAGAGCTCAAGTAGCTTTTCATCGTGTTGATGAAAAAGTTTTGGTCGGAACGCGTACACCCAAGAAGCCTCTCAGGATTCTTTTCACCCTTCCAACCCAACCATATTCGGATAAACCCAAACAAACACCCAAATTCATTCAACCTCAAACCAAACTAAACTCGAAAAAGTCCCAGCAAAGCAAACCAAACCCAAACAAACCTCTGCAATTCCAAATAAATCCAACGAAACCGCTGGAAATCCAAATTAACCTCAGGAATCCCCAAGAAAACCCAAATAAACCTCAAGAAGCCTGAAAAACCTTAGGAAGCCAAACAAACTTCAGCAGCTCCAAAGAAACCCAACCAAACCTCAGGAAATCCAAATAAACCTCGGGAAACCCAAACATACCCAAACAAACCTCAAGAAACTCACACAACCTTAGGAAACCCAAAGATAACTCAGAAAACCCAAATAAACCAAAACAATCCTCAGAAAACTCAAAAACCCGTAGGAAATCCAAACAAACCTCAGGAGACTCAAACAACCTTAAAAAATCTAAGGAAATCTCGGGAAACTCAAATAACCTCAAGAAACCCAAACAAACGCAAACGAATCACGGCAAAACCAAAGAAACAAAACTTAGCAAACCCAAACCACCCTCGCTCGATTTATTTTTCACCTTAACCAAAACAAACCCAAACCCTAGAAAACTCAAACGGAGGAAAGCAGAAACAAACCTCGGCAAACCCAAATACGTCCCAGGAAAAGCAAACAAACCACAGAAAAGCCAAACAAACCCCTCGTGATCTCTTTCTCTCCGATCCCTCAACACTTTGTCCCTCGCTTTTACTATTTTCGTTCTTGCTCGTTTCATTCCTCTACCGGCTCGCAGCCCTCGTGTGCACAAATCCGAATTAGCGGATGAACGTAAAAGAAGCGAGGCACAGGCGTGTGATCGCCTTTGTATGCCGGAACGGTTAGCCGCACTGCCGCTCGCGCTTTCGCGCCCCTGCGCTCGGCGAAATTCCGTCGCGAGCTTGCCACATCTATCACGAGATTTGCCACTGAACAGCCACGAAATTTCGGTACGACGGGCACGTGTGCTGCAACGAACGAACAGTGAATAATCCAAGCGCGATTCAATCCATCTTCAATTCTGGAATTTACGTGTCGGTTTACTGATTACAAAAAAAACAATTGTGGAAAACAAAAGTTTGCTAGTCAAGAACAAACAATGTTTTTTTTTATTGAAGAAAATCTGATGATTACAAAAAACAAATCTTCCTTTTCTTCCCAATGAAAAAGACTTGGGCATTATGAAAAATAAATCGTTTTTTCTTTATTGAAGGATGAAAATTGAAAATTACGAAAAATAAAGCGTTTTTTCTTCATTGAAGAAACAAAATTGCCAATTGCGAAAAATAAAATGCTTTTTCTTCATTGAAGAAACAAAATTGTCATTTACGAAAATAAAATCCTTCTTTCTTCATTAAAGCAACAAAATTGCGAATTACGAAAAAAAAAAAAAACATTTTTTCTTCCATCAACGAAATAACATAGAACAATCTCAGTAACCGTAACAGCAAAAGAGTCTTAAACAATAAAAACAATATATCCATGAGTCGACGATGCAGAGAACAGCCCGCAATGAAGTTTCCATTTTTTTATTCTTCCATCGTTGTTCTCCAGAAGAATCACAAATAAACCCCAACAAACACAAACAAAATCACACAAATGGCCCACTCCAATGGCTCGCTGTTTCTTGATCTTGGAGGCTGCCTCTTCGCAAAAGCCGAAAGGTCATGTTTGTGGTAACGGGATTTGCGACCGTGGGAGAAACTGTAAAGAAGAGGCTCCCCTGGTGCAATATATTCGCAGATACGAGGGGCACCAGCTTCCGGTGCTTCGTTGCTTACACGACTGGCTGCATCTCCATGGACTTGTGTATATTCGTCCATTCAGTGTAGCCTGGAAACTATATATACATATAGATATATATGGGGCATTTCACGCCGATTCGACCTGGGTTTGTCAAGTCACCTCTCCGATTTGACCCGCGATTTTTTTATGTTATTGTACGACCTCTGAAAAGCACTCGAGAATTTTTTCAGATTTTTTTGAAACGATTTGACTTCACAATATTTTTTATAAACAAAAAATGTACGCCCAAATTGAAAAAATCGGAAAAACTAAAAAAAGTCGGCGCGCGTTTCGTTTGCCCTACAACACGCTTTTTTCGAAAAAAAATGAAAAGAACAAAATTAAAGAGTAATGACATCGTGTAGAATTTATCAGAATATTTTCAGATTTTGTTTAGAATTTTTGTGTTTTGTGGGCTATTGGTACTATCAAATTTTTATTTTTCATTTTTGTTTGCGACCAAAGCGCTAGAAAAAAATGCGAAAAATTCTCGAGTGCCTTTCAGAGATAGTACAATGATATAAAAAATCGCGGGTCAAATTGCAGCGGTGACGGGTCAAACCCAGGTCGAATCGACATGAAATGCCATATATATATACGTATATATCCTCGACTTCGAGTTTTCCGCGCAATAATTTGGCTCCTCCTTTTCGATGTAGTTCCGCAACTCGGGGCACTCGAAGCCCTGCACATACACAGATAACCGATATGTACGTCTGGAGATGTGGCCAAAGTCACGAAGCCACAAGTTGTGTTCCCGACGAGGAAGGCCAATCGAGGAGATTAACCTCCACTTCCGGCGATCCATTTCATTTTGGAAAACATTTTGATTTATAATTTTACTTCGACTCTGGTTCGGCCCGATTTGCTTCGATTTTATCGGATTTCCACTAGAATATTTTCCGAAACGAACGGTCCATTTTGGATCATGGGTTTTATAGAGGAATCGATTATTTATGGGACAGACAGAAATAAATTGAATGAGCCAATTAAGTGAAATGAAAAAACAGTTGGTTTGAATGCAAATTAAAATATATTCGATGAATAATGTAAAGAATAAATTTGATTTAATATCACGTGGAATTACTTGAGTAAAATTTAATAGTAGAAATTTAATAATAGTGAATTTCGGTTTGTTTGGCTTTACGCGAATGTCTTTTATTTCGTTAATGAACCGATAATCGCTAGAACTAATAACATTTTATTTAATAAATAAAATAACCGAAATGCAAAAGAACATTTAAAAAAATATAAAAACATTTAATTGTATAAACGTGAAAATTAAAAAAACGTGTACAGAATAGTAAAAATATAATGTAAATAAATAACATAAAATACGAGAACATCAAAATTAAAACAAACGAGAATTTAACGCTTCAATTTATGTATTTAATTAATTTTAATATTTCATTTTATAAATTTAATAAATAAAATAACCAAAGTAAACAAAAACGAAACGCAAAAAAAAAGATAATTGATTTGAGATTGAAAATTAAAACACGCGTAATAAATAGTAAAAACGGAATGCAAGTAAATAAGATAAAATAGGAGAAAATTAAAATTGAACTAAAATAGATTAAATTAAACAAAGCTTTATTTTAATTTATATTGAAAGATGAAGCATTAATTAAGAAAATGGAAACAAGCAAAAGTATTCGTACTTAAGGACGACTATATTTACGTTTAGACAATTTGGCCGGTTTCGAGCGGGTAGCACACACGAGCGAGCATAAACGCCGTTTAATATACGTGCAACGCCTTGAGGTTTATATTTACGCGATCTGCATACGTCGATGCGAGCGCGAAATCTACCCGGATCTATTCTTACCAATAATCTCGGTAGTATGTTTAGATTCCGAAGCGAGTCCTCGGATACCTATATTGCCGTGCACCAAAAATTCCTCTGTCCATCCGGATATAATCGTACGAGACATTGCGTTCCGCACACGCGTGTACGAATATTAGGTTGAGGAATAAGTTCGCAGCATGTTTATATTTTCTTTTGTTTAACAACGATTTTTTGGTCGTTTGACAAAATGTATAATATTCGTTCGATAGAGCATCTTTCTGCTCCACAAAATTGTGCTAATCGTCTTTTTTAAATAATTAAATTTTTTGTTAATTTTGAGGCTTAGAAATAGAATATCCAGGAGTTAAAAAGCAACATTTTCGATAACTGCTTTTCACATTTTCGACAATATTTTCAATGTTGCAAATGTCCCGGGCTGTTTCAGCTTTTTCGCCTCGATGAAAGGCGAAGAAGAGCAGGTGTCGAAAATGTTTCTTCAATTGTTCCATTTCTAAGCATCAAAAGTAATACAAATATTTAATTACTGGAAAAAGACGATTAGCATAATTTTGTAGAGCAGAAATAAGCTCTATCGAATGAATATTATTCAAACAAAGTGAATATTATTCACTTTGTCAAACAGCAAACAAAAATGTTGTAAAACAAAATAAAATATAGATGTAAAAATATTTAATAAATCGATGCAAAACAAAAGAAAATATAAATATAAAAATATTTAAAAATTGTTGTACAACAACAAAAATTGAAATATAAAAATATTTTTAATTCCTTGTAAAACAAAAGAAAATATGAATATAAATATAAAATATACAAAATGCTATTAACCTATTCCTCAACCTAATACATTAGCGTTTCTGTCTCGTGCGAGCAAGGTTGTCGTATTTTGCGTTTCCTCGAAATTTCCGAATTATCAGGTAAATCAGAATAGAATTTTCAAAAAATTGATCTTTGAAAAAAAGCATTCGCGTTTCTTCGCATTTTTTTCTGTTGTGTTGAGAAAATCGAGGGTTGTCAATGATGTGACGGCAGGAAATGACGAATGTCTCGTGAAACGCGAATCACATCGCACCCTCGGACGCCTTTTCTGCATTTGTTCGTTCGTTTGTTTTCTCAATTCCATCGACGTCCAGCCGATAGCTGTGAGGGTATAAATCAGCCGTTGCTATGACAGGTGCCAGAGTGTTTGATGTACGCGTATAGCGAATGCGAAACGAGCCTCCATCGTGTGAACGTCGTTCAACGGTGAAAAAAGATTATTGGTATCTGCCTCGAATTACTCGCGGTTTTCACGGCCCCATACTTTTTCGATGATTATATATTTAATAATCTTTTTTCTTAAATAATTTGTTCAATATATATTATCCAAAAAGTCGTTAACTTTAATAAATATTAATTTAATTGACCGCATAATAATAAATATTGATCATGCGCTCTTCTACGTTTTAAACATTTCAATAAATATAAAATTAGTATAATCATAAATCTATATTTCATTATTTTAATAATAGTATTTATGAAGCTAATTATAACAGTTAAGGATAATCAGAAAATTTAAAACAGAATGAAGCGCTATTTTATTTATTTATTGAGATCATTTGGATTCAAAATAAATATAAAAAATAAAAAATATAAAATTCGAATAAAAATTACTGTAAATATTTTTATTACAATTTTACATTTGTTATTATTTATATGTAGTTTCAATTACAATTATCTTAATGAATAAATAAAATTGTATTTCGTACTATTTAAAGTTCTATCATTATTCTTAACTATAATAAAAATGAAAATTTTATTTTTACATACAGTTTCATGGATATCGCGAATTGAATTCAACTGTCAGTGCATTTACGTATAAATTAATTATCCGACATTCTCCGATAATAAAAAAAAATGTTAACCAGTTAAGTATTCTTACAACAAGAACTGTCGTACGTTTTCAACGTCCCCGACGTCGGTTCTGGAAGTGCTGTATTGGAGTTTCCGTGCCTGTTTTAGTTTCATTGGTTTTTCGATTGTGATGTCGATACAAGCGAAAATACGAAATATCGCTCGAGCTACGTTAGCCCCACCAGTGAGTGAGGTCTTTGTAACGTAAGTTGGAGAAGGAGAGCCGTGGCTCGTGTCAGTTACTTCGACGTCGAGAGAGCCCCAGGCAGTGCGGGGGTGTCGCTCGTACCGAACCGCCGCAATTTCGCGTTTTTGACTCACTCTCTCGCTTGTGCCCGGAAACACTCGTTTATACGTTGCGAGTACAATTTCTCGAAACTCTCTACCATCGAGTTTTATCAATATCGTAACTTCGTACGGTTTTCCCGTTGAATCGTCAGTTTCTTGGTCTCCGGAAAAAAAAGAGTGATTGGTTCGGTGTACGTGATTAGACGAGATGGAATTGATCCGGAAGATTCGTGTTTCGAAATAAGCCGAGTAGGGTGAAGTAAAAGTTGGTTCTCGAGAGCGAGGGAGGGGGAGAAAGTTGGAGTTTGAAAACGGCACTTCCGGTATTTATTTCCGGTCACGACAAAAACCGTTCGATCGATAATTGAAGAACCGTCCGGTGGAATAGCTGATTAAATTGATGGAAAAGTGGGAACGACGAACGGAAGTAACCTTGACGGGGGCATTTGGCCTCGAAATAAAGCGTGAATGTTTAACGAGAATTATCGATCCCTCCGATAGTCGTTACGTTCCATCGTCACGTGTACGTGCGTTTGCGCGACGATAACGGCGCTACACGTCGCTACTTCCTGGTTGAGTTATTTCGCGTTCTTTATCGGGATATATCCTGTATTCGTGGGGTTATAAGAGGCCTCGTCATTTTGCGGAGCGCGTAAATTCCGTATTGACTTTGATCGATCGCGGTAACTTACCGACGACTTTACGGGTGGCTCGTCCATTCGGCTGGGCTTGAATTTATCTTTGGATCACTCGGATCACTTTTCGGCAAGCTTTTCGGTGGATTGTACGTTGGACCGGGACTGACTTTTGTTTGGGTTCGTTTGGGCCACGTTCAACCACTCGGTAGACTTTTGGGCGATCTTGGGTTTGGGTTTGTTTGGGTTTGCCGTTTCGGTCACTTGCTACTTTTCGGTGAATCTTTTATTGGCGTTCAGCTTATTTTTTTTTTGGGTTTGTTTGGGTTTATTTGGGTCTACCGTTCGAATAAATTTCCAACTATTTTTCGATAGATCATTCATTAGGCTGTAGGCTAACTTTTGTCCGTTGGTTGTCTAAAACCACTTGTTGATGACAGGGATCGATGAATGACAGCTGATGATGATTATAAATGCCTGGTAATCTCTAACGTGCCTTTTTCAATAAGCTTCTTTGCGGAAGACAAAAGTTTTCTAGTCACGATTGAAAAAAAGATTTTTTATGGAAGAAAATCTGGCGATTACGAAAAACAAATAATCCTTATCCTCCCAATAAAAAGGGAAGATGTGGAAAGATTGACTGTAATTGGTTGAATTATTTTTCCATCCTTTTTCGTTCGAATTTCACAAACGATCGCGAAGTTAATTTTTTTTCTTTTTTTTTACTTCGTTTCACTTCGTTTCTTTTTACTTGTTTTATCTAGTCGTTTAATACCCTATTAATAGCGTTTATTCCGGTTCCGAAAAAGAGCTTGAAACACGCGAAGACCCAGGGAGAATTTTCAATGGCAACGGTAGAATTCAGGAGCGCGACCGGTTTGGTCCGACGAAACGGGTGCTCGAACTACTGACGCCTTTCGCGTCTGACCCATTAACGCTCGTTCCACTAGGCTCCGATCAACCCTCGCTTCGTCTCTCGCACCCTCCCGACAGGATCGTCGTCCGAAGGAATTCTCGAGTCGATTATTCGAGTGGTTACGAGACGTTGAAAAAAAGAGAAAACTATTCGTGTATAAGGTAGAATGGGAAAACCAAATATTAGAAACATAAGTAATTACGTGGTACATCACATTCCGTTGCACTTGCATTTGTTACACTCAAACGTTTCGTCGAAATTCTTCCTAACGCTTCGTGTTTTCGAAAACCAAAAAAACAAAAAACAATTCACAACGT
>JAPYZI010002353.1:0-53224 GCA_030523105.1 Ophioninae sp. A BG-2022a | reverse complement strand
AGGACTCATGATACATTTTTTAAGAAAATTGTTTATACAAATTTGTTAATAAATTTATAAACAAAAATTCTCTTATAAATTTCTTTATAAAAATTCGTGTAGACATTTTTCAATAAAAATCCCTTTGTAAATTTATTTATAAAAATCAGGATTTTTATAAACATTGAATCACCATTGCTCGATATTATTTAAATCACCAATGTTGTTTAAAAACACGAAAAATTGATGCAAAAGTGAAAATACTGTAAATCTGATTTTATGAACTCTGATAAAATTTAACAATTTAATATTTACTAAATATCCATTGAACAAATGGAAATTCGATTAATCAAAATTTTACTCAATCAACGCTACTTTAATTTCATTTGACTATATAGGGAAAGAGATGAAACGGCACCAACGACGTATGCACGAAAGCATTGCACTCGCATCGTTAGTCTCTATATTTAGAGACGGTAAAGAGTAAAGTGCGCGGGGAAGGAATGTACTTGGCAAACAAAGTTTATCAAAAGAACGAAATCCTCGTGAAACGGCATCGGGATTCAAAGACGTCTCCGGTCTCGAGGAGAGTGCCCTCCAACTTTCTCTCTCCTCCAACGAAGATCATTATTATCCTTGTGCTTTCGTGATTCCATTTCGCTCCAAAAACAAGTCGACGAACGCGTGATAAATATAACATTTTACAGAAACACCTGACTCCTCCTAATTTTTACGGGAATTTTCGAAATCTTACAAAATTAGTGGTTTAAAATTTGCTCTTTTTTTCTTGTCTCGAATTTGAATTTTCTTTCATTCAAATTCAATTGTTTTTTACTCTCGATTTTCTTTCCTGTTTCCTTGATTTTTTAATTCTCAAATTTTCTGTAATTTTTATTCACAAATTATTATTTTCCTGAATCATTTTTTTCTCTAATTTAATTCTTCTCGATTAAACATTTTATTTTCTATTTTATTTTTTATTTTCTATTAATTTATTTTTTAGTTATATTTTATTTTTTCGATTTTTTTCTCTAATCATAATTTTCTTTAATTCCGTATTTTTTATTTTTTTCTGTACTTCTAATTTCGTTCCCTTATTTTTTCAATTTAATTATAATCTTTCTGTTTTTTTTTCTTCCTTTTCATTCTTTTTCAATGATCAAATTTTTTCTATGTTTTATTACCTAATTGTATTTTTTTCTCGATAGAACGAAATATTATGCTCTCCATGTCCATGTCCATGTTCAGACAAAAATGTGTAGCTAAAATATGACGCCCGATAAGGCTAATATTGCCAAAAGTAAATCAGCTGAGACCTGGAATGCGCAGGCCTTGAATTTTTTCCAGCACGATGGAACATAAGTTCGATAACGATTTTATCATAATGGGGCACATCTTCAAGGCGACTGCAGGAATATTGACCCCAAGTGCTCAATATTTTCGAACATATTTGACAAACGATACGCGATATCGAATTGTCACTTGGTAGATATAAAAGACATGAAATATTACTGAAAGTTACTATATCTAGGGAATCGATGCACTTCGAAAAAGGAACTGCAGGGTTAATTGAATGCCAGGATTTCTGAGATGTCATTCTGTGAATTGTAGGTTCCTAAATAGATTTGATAAAAACAAGTACACAAGGTAAGTTTGATTTTCAAAAATAGAAAATTTATCCCGCATCAAATTTTAATTTCGAACAAAATTTCCCATCAGGTTTAATTAAGGGAAACAGGAAATTTATTCTCTGTGATATATACATTTTCATAAATTTTTCTCACTAGATTTAATACAAAATAAAAAACAAATTCTTTATTCCCCATACAATTGGAATGTCAGTCAATTTTTTCACCAGATTCAATTTAAAAAAGGATAGAATTTATTCCCCAAGAATTTGAGTTTCAATAAATTTTTCCCACAAGATTTAAATTTAAAAAAATATATTTTTTTTTTAATTATTTATGCTCCATAGAGTTTTAACTTTAATAAATTTTTCTCACTAAATTAGACTTTTAAAAAAATCATGATTTATCCCCGATAGAATTGGAATTCTAATAATTTTTTTTCACTAGTTTTATTTATAAAAAAAATGTGTCCACAATGAAGTTTAAATACATTTTTCATAGTAACTAGAAAAATAAACGTTCAAACGGCAGGACATTTTTCGAAGTGTATACGAAAAATTACGACGATGTTTCATCATTAAAAAAAAAAATGTTTAAAAAATTAAAATTCCTTAATCTTACTATGCGTAAATAATGTAAATAATAAAATAAATAAAAACTGAATTAATCCGTTCCGGCGACGTACCTGTAAATATCGCGTTGGGAGCTTTCGTGCTCCCCGTTTATTTCCGTCGATAACGAACAATCCCGAAAATTCCAGTTGATCGAAACAACACGTTTATCCACTTGTACACTAATTTTCCACGATTACATAATTTCCATAGTCATCAACGAAAAAAAAAAAAAAAATTATCAACGAAAAAAGAAAAAAAAAAAATTGCAACGTCACGTTCAAGAGAGGAAACGATTATTTCTCGAATTGCTCTGCGACGGAATTACATAAGGCATAATTCTGACGCTGCCAGGAATTTCGAGACCGCAGGGAAATTTTTTTCCCAAAAAAACGTTGATACCGTTAAATAATTTTTTTAACGTTTAAATAAAGGTTAAAATGATAATTACGTTGCGAATAACGTTATTACACGAAGGATCTTTAATACCGTCGATAATTCGTTACATCGTGTGTTTTTTTCTAATTTTTTTCGATTTAAATGTAAAAAATAAGATAACGACGATTTTGGGAAAGCGAACGGAATGATCGAGTACGACTGAACGACGCGGCGCGTGGGTTTCAACTGAGCCCGTAACACTCTGTGTTCCCTCGCTCACTACGTACGTTCGCATCAACGCGCCGGTGTGCTCACCGAGTCTCCTTTTCCCTCTTGTTACGCCCCACATTTACCTCCTCGCTTCGATTCATGTCTGATGCAGAACGGGCCTCAATCACTCGAGGGTCAAGAAAATACCTTTGCCTCGTTCCTGAATGATTTCAAACCGTTGTTTGGGTCCATTTATGAATTTATGAAAAATTTGTTTGGGCTTTGTTTACGGATTTATGCAAAATTTGTTTGGGTTTATTTACGAATTTGTGCAAAATTTGTTTATTTAGGAATTTATGAAGGATTTATTTATTTACGAATTTATACAAAATTTGTTTGGGTTTATTTACGAATTTATGCAACGTTTGTTTGGATTTATTTACGAATTTATGCAAAATTGGTTTGGATTTATTTACGAATTTAGGCAAATCTTGTTTGGGTTTATTTACGAATTTATGCAAAATTTGTTTGGGTTTATTTACGAATTTATTCAAAATTTGTTTTGGTTTTATTTATGGATTTATGCAAAAATCGTTTTGGTTTATTTACGAATTTATGCCAAATTCGTAAATAAACCAAACCCCTTCGGATTATTCTGATGCAATTTTGCATAGATATTCCTCTTAATATTTCAAAATAACCCTTAAAAGGATTTTTGGCGATTTTTGGTAGTTTTCGAAAAATTAATTTTTTTAGTTTTTACTAGAGATGAGAATAAACCCAAACCCTTTCCACTTAAATTCGAAACATTAAGTTCCTTTTAATGTTTCGAAATAATAACCTAAAGGAGTTTTGGCCATAGTTTTTTAATTAATTAAAAGATTTTATTTTGGAATTTAAAAAAATATGGATATCTTCAAGTTTCATCAAACAGTATTAGCTTCGCTGTGAAAAAATCACATTATTAGGAGGAATCTTGTCACAGTATTTTATTAACGTTCAACGTTGGAGTGGCGCCAATTTCGTTCAATTTTCGTGCAAATGTCACTTACCATTCGTGTCCGTTCTCCGATGCAATAAAATACAGCGAATGACAATTCTCAAGTGTCTCAACGAACGAACCGGAAATATCCTTTATCACCATTTTATCTATCGACAATTTAAATCTTTTAATCAAATTTCCACTATTTTATTTTTCATTTGTTTTTTATTGTTTTTACCATTTTCAATATTCTTTTCAAAGTAACTTTGAAATTAAAAGAACCTTTTCCCATCTCGAAAAATATTTTCAAATAAAATAAAATTCGCTTTTACGATATTTAATTTAAATTCACTTTTGACTTTTTAATTAATTCGAAAAAAAAAATATATATATATATATATATTATTAAAATGATAAAATAAAATAAAATTACTGATCACCATTTTTAATTACATTTTAACTATGTACTATTATTTATCCAAATCTATTCTTATTGACTACTTTATTAATAAATAATTAATTTAAATAAAATAGCTTTACTTTTTCCTATTTTATTTTTCGACTTTATAAATTCAAGTAAACTCGAATATTCGCAATTTGGGTTTACCTTCAAGCTAGAAAGATCAAGTAACGATCCATTTGTTAAATTTCAAAAAAAAAAAAAAAATCGTAAAAGCTTCGTGTATTTTTTCTAAGGGATTTGAGAGCATTTCGTAATACGAGAAGGAAAAAGCTTTCCAGCAAAAAAGCTTTGTGATTTTCATAGTAAAAATGTGTGCGTGACTGAGGAGTTTCTTCATTCTCGCCAAGTGGTAATCCTTTAGCCTCTTCTTGTTTGTTTGGGTTTGTACCGAGATTTTACCGAAGGCAAACCGAGAAATGGGAATAACTGTCCTCGTGGCTTTTTCCATTATTTTTATTCATCTATGCCATTTGAAAGTTCAGCAGTAACAGCTGTTTCACTGTTCCTTGAGAGACGAATAGAGAAACGTCAAAAGTTGCAATAAACGTAACTTTTGACAAAAAGAAGGCCACGAGAAATTTCACGACGCGGTGGCGCGATATCCATTTCGTTTTAACACTTTCGACGTTATAAAATTGAAGCCAAACGAAAAGGGAACTACGATATCGATCGAAAATAGTCATCCATGCATCCATCAAGTATGGCCATCTACAGGGTGTCTCAGTTAGGCTGCCTTCCAAAAAAAAAAACGTCAGATATGTATGATAATAAAAACCAGAACGTATCTTCAACTGTATTAATCTAGCACGTTATGAAGTCGAGATAAAAGAAGGTACAGATAAAAAAAGGTTAAAACGAGATTGAAAATGTTGACAGTAAATGATGAGGAGTGACAACGTGATGAGAGCCCTTTTTATGGCGGACTTCAAAATGATAAAATAGTCGGAAGAGAAGAGAAAATCCAAACGCCAGCCCTGCTAGATTGAACACGACGAAACGGAGTGACAGAGGCTATCGTGCTTTTATCGTTATTAGCTAAAGGAAAAAAATGTTGATCCACGAGACAGAAAAAAATATGGTTTTTAAATATCTGATTAATTTAAAGGTTAGCAAATAAAATCGTACTTTTTTTTCGTGCCAAATATTTGTTGAAAAATTATTTTTATTATTCAATTAATATTATATGAAAAATCAAATTATCGTATCTTTTCAAATGTTAATTTTTCATAAGTTTTCTTTTGTGTTTCAAGGCTATCCTCCAGGGAGTATCATAATTCTTCAGGGGGTATCATAATCCGCGCACGATAGAAGGCAAATGTATTCTCATTGAAAGTCCTGATGGTAATTTGAGAATAAAGCGTTTCAAAGAAAATACGATCATTAATCAAAATGTATCGCGCCAAAAATAAACCTGTATTATCATCAGACGAAATAACATGCAAATCTCAAAATTCGAAAAGAAAATGACCGCACAGTTTCGTGAAATGTTATTCAATGTATTGGGATTGGAGGGATTTAATAAAAGTCAATTTTATCAAAAACAATGTCTAAAAACTAACGCCTAAAATCGTTATTTTTTAAATCTTCTCAAATCCAAAAAATAAAATATTCTTTTTTATTAATTTTTGCAAATAAAAGAAATAAAATTAATTCATTATAAAATGTCCCGAAATCGAAAAAATAATGTCAATTGACATTTTTAAAATTTGCATATGTATTGAGGTTTAAGGAATTTAATAAAAGTGGGTTGTACTAAAAACTCCATCAACCACCCAACCACTGAAATGGTTTCTTTTTTTTTAATGTCCTCAAATCGAATAAAAATACATTGTAATTTTTTAAATTTTAGCAAATTATACAAATGAAATAAAATATTTTCGTTTACTTTTCCTCAAATCGAAAAACCAAAATTAACTGTTCTTTTTTAAACCTTCTCAAATTGTATAAATGAAATAAAAATTTTTTTTTCTCAACTCGAAAACAAAATTAATTATTCTTTCGAAAATATTCTGAAATAGAAAAACCAAAATTGACTGTTCTTTTTTAAATGTTCTCAAATAAAAAAAATAAAACTCCGAACATTAACCTAAGTGCAGATAAGGAAAAAAAAAACAAATTGACTTCCGGCTTATGCCAAGCCTAGTTGATCATTGGACTAATCAATAGCCTGATAAATATGCAAGATTACTCTGATAAGCAACACCGTACAAAAAAAAAAAAAAAAAAACACGGAAATTACTAAAAGCGGAGGAAAGATTATTTGAGGGGAAAACTTGTCGACCTGTTGGGGTGAGGTTGAAGGTACAAGCTGAAAAGTCAATAAGATAAAGATCTCGAGAGCTACTTTTTCCGTCCAAAGAAAAAGGGATTTTTGGAACCAACTTTTTTTCTTTTCTTTCACCGACCAGTTTTGTTCTTCTGCAATTTACTTTTATCACTGCAGAACACGATAACGAATATATTCTTAGACATCAAAAATGCTGGTGATAGATCGAACGAGGTATTTTTCCTTCCTCATTGTTTCCCTTTTGTTCTGCCCCTTCGATTAATGGTCCCTTCGTAAGGGAGAAAAGTATCGTGCAAGGCTATACATAAATCCGTGAACGTGTTTAGGAAACTTTTCGATCCCCTAGTTCCTTGAATTTTTCATGTGTATAAATATATAAATATATATGCCTGTGCATATATATAAACAGTCTAGATGTTTTTTGATGGGTCTCTTTGGAATTGACTGGTGGAAAATCATTTAAGAAAATCCCTAGATATTTTTATGAGAATGTTTACAAGATAAAGAAATATAGATTGATGGTTCACCATTCGCATCCACGTTGAAGTATCATCAAAACAAAATTATCGTTTACGAAATCGAAACATTAAAAAAAAAAACACTGGAGATATATAGGAACCTGCACGACCAAAAAAGCCTAAACATTTGAAGGTATAATACAATTTCGTAATTTTTTTTACTTTAATAAAAATTAAAGAAGTATAAAATAATTTTTTTGATGCTTTTCAAAAATGTTAAAAAGGTTAAGAAATTAAAGACGAAGAAACGAGCTGAACGATTTTTTGAAAATGAAATTACTGATGTCTATCTATTTGCCGAAAGTTTGGAATAAATATTTAACTTCGGATCAATAATAAAAACTATTTAACTTCGGGATTTCAAAGCTAGGGACTTTAAGCTTGCATTTGTATTTATTAATTTTTACTTTGAGTTTATTTTTGACAACATTAGGGATTTTTAAAAATCAGCTACAAAATCCCATTTCATTAATGTCCTTTTATTTTTCTGCTTGGTATCTTATTGCTTGTTAAAAGAAAGTGCTTTTTTAACTTAAATTATTTCGATTTTTTCTTGAAAATAAAATAAACGATTCTGTCAATAAAAATGCACTTAAAAAAGACTTTTTAGGCAACATGCCAAATGGGGATGATTTAGGATACATGTCCAGCAGATGTTCGAAAGGATCGGAGGTATAATAAAAGCCAGAGGTGTGAACAAAGTACGAAACCAGTTTTCTAGGGACACGAATTTTTGGTGGATAGAAATTGGAGCCCAAGAATTATAATTCCATACGAAATTTCTCTAGGTCTACAAGGTTTAGTCATCAACTTCCGCTGTTTTGACACACCCTCTAGCTGTAGGTCGATCGTTGCTGGAACCCTGATATTTCCATTAAGTTCCTCGTTAGCCGTTTGGTTAGCTGCAATCCTGCATACTTCGATGTGCACAACTAAATTGTTACGTCAATCTCTCCTCTCTCTCTCTCTCTCTCTCTCTCTCCAGTTTCCAATGTAATTATATTTCATCGTATAAGTGAAGACTGTTTTCTTTGTTCCAATTTTCCGTGTCACTTTAATGATGCCATGATAACGTTTCCTCGGATTTCATTTGAATTTTGTGATTCATACGTGAAACGTCTGCTATTAATGAAACTGCGCAAAAGAAGCAACCGCGTTATCGCAAATATGTTTGCTCAAACACTGAGCTCATCGCGATGCCACTTTGCGACGAGAAACGTGAATAAAGAAACAGAAAAGAACAGAAAAACACACACAGATGATCCCTGAAATTGGAACGCTCAATAGTCGTTTCGCGAAAGGGAACTGGAGAGGGCATTCGATTTCAGCTCATTTGGATCAATGTGAATCCAATTGGGAAATTTCAGTTCTTGAAAGTTCTGCACTATTACTTTTTGTACCACTGAAAGGCTTGTTATTCACGAAACAATTGTTAGCTGAAGCTCCTAGAATTCTAGTTGAGACTTAGGACCTTGCTCGGCCGGAAGAAACCCGCGGAAGTCGTTTCAGACGCTTCAAGAATAATAGTCACCGCGTTGATGACAAATAAAGCTCTTGCGCACCGAAAATATTTGAAGATAAAGAATTGCGAGCATTGCTCAATGAATACTGGTATCAAACCCTAGCTGATCGTGCAAAGTAATTAAAAATCGGTCGCGCCGTTTTTTTTTAAATAAAGAATTGATTTTCACAAAACAGCGAGAACTTATTCAAGTTTGCTATTTTCACTGATATTTTGTTTGGGTTTATTCGGTTCTATTGTTGAAGCATCGTGATCATGAGATAATTCTGTCTAGACGCGTTGCTCCGTTGCTCACATAACCACAATCCGAACACTTCGGGTTCTTCTTAGTCATGAATACATTTGAGGATCTTCATGTATATGCATCAGCTATGAGAGATAACACAACCGTTTCTCGCATGATTTACCAAAGCCACCAACCGACCAGAAGTCCCTCTACGTTTGGACAACGAAAAGATATCTTAGGTCCACCGGAAAGTTCTGTCCGTTTCTATAATAATAATTTTCGATACGTAATCACGTGTTCATTCGGCGTATGTTCGGCTCTATATTTTTATCGCTTAATATATACATACTAACATCCCAAACAAACCCAAACAAAGTAGATTTAAAATTGAAAATTAAAAATTGAAACATCATACCGTATCCTGATAATGTCAAGCTACAGGCTGCTTTGGGGACTCGTAAAAAAAATTCAGAACTAGGCTGGCAAATTCTGTCGTATACAGCATGTTTCCCAAATTTGGCACCCTCCTACTATCACTTGAGTTTGTCCTTACAAAATTTGTTGAAGGGCAAAAAAATCAAAAATGAACAAGGTATCAAACAAGCACTGATTCAATTTTTCTCAAGGTGAAACATTTTTCAAAAATGAAATATACAAATTACCCTTAGGCTGCCAAGACGCCATTATTGATAATAGCTTTTATATTATATAATAAACGTTTATCGATGGTAAAAAAAATTTGTATTTTGTTTTATTAAAAAAAACTGACAGACCTTACCGGTAGATCTGATAAATGGGGTTATGTAATATACACTATGTACCCTGACGGTTGACCCCACGCAGTCACTTTTGATAAAGCTGAAACCCCTATTTTAATGAGTTACGTAAGTGCAGTCGTCTGTAAAAAGGGATTATTTGTTCGGACGTGGCTTGTGGACGATAATGTCGGAAATACTTACGTTGTACTTTTCACGTTCGGAGTATCCATGCCCACAAAATCATTACGCGTAGAGGAAACGCCAGCTAGGAATTTATTTGGCTCTTCGTTTATTCGCACGGGCATAAAGCCAGCCAAGAAAATCCAAAGCTCTATTTCCGTGCCAAATTTCAAAGTTCAATTTTTTTTCTTCTTTCCTTCGTCTTCATTCTGGTATTTCAATGACGGGCTTCCTGATTTCGAACTTTAGTAAAGCTTGGCTGACTCTTCAGCATTCGTAATTAGAACTGGATTAGCCATTTTCTAGGAACAGTACAGTCTTTGGGCAGTGATACATTGATGAACATTCTGTCCATTAGATAAATATATCTAATCCGAGAATTCATCAATTTATCGATTTATTCTTTAGGAATTTATCTTTTATTATTTATTTAATTTTCTATTATGCATTTTCTATTTAATATTAATTTATTATTTTATTTATTTGCAGTAATGCTTCGAACAGCTGATCGAAATTGACCACACGATTTATCAGTCGTTTTATCATTTCCCAACACCCCGAGCAAAAAAAAACACATATTATTTGAATAATGACAAAATGACAAAAAAATAATAAAAATTATAAAAGAAAATACCATCTATGCCCTAATGTTTTAATCAACAGATCAAAATTAGATACACGATTTATCAATCGTCTTAGAATTTCTTAACACCCCAAGTAAAAAAAAAAAGAAATATTGTTTGAATAATAACAAAATTACACAAAAACTTATTTGAAAAATAAAAAAAAATAAAACAAAATAATAAAATAAAATACAATATATGCCCTAATACTTTAATCAGCGGATGGAAATTAGACAGACGATTTATCAGTCGTCTTATCATTACCAAAAATTAATGTTTTTGGATTATTCCAATTTTTAGGTCACAGGAGGCTATCCCCTTAATGAAGAGAGTGCTACGTACAAATGCATCAGGATTTGGTGCTAGGGATTAATTGGCTCGTGTTATTATTCTCCACTGAAGGGTTATTGGGTTACCGGATAGGTTTTTTTGTCCTGGTTAAGGGGGTTTACCATTCGTGGTTTGTGGGAGAGTGACATCGGACGTGAACACGCTCGGCGCAGTATCAAATGTGCGGTTTCATTGTACACTCACCCGATCGTTTCCAATGCTAAATGGGTACTCGATCGTTAAAACGCCCTAACGGTACTCTCTTCGTAACGAACTATACGCCAATTTGATCAAACGATGTATCAAATCGTACGCGTATCGTCCATTTCAAAGCTAGACCGCTCGAGAGGATGTGATATCGATCGGAACCTCCCACCAACAGACCTGGGGACTTTACTTCATTCCGACCGGAAACTAGAGAAATGCATAGCTTACGGTACGTCACTATGTATCTTCGTCAGTTTCGTTCCATTTTTTTTTTCTTTTGGCTTTGGTTCATTCCAATCCTTCATCTATCATTTTTTTTGTCTTTTTCACGCTTTTTATGGGGGTGAAAAATAAAACTAAAAAAAATGAGGAAGACTGCAAGATATCAGACTGCAAGAAATTTGGTAATAAAATGAGATTAAATAAAGACAAAAAAAATTGAGAAAAACTAACACTGTATAAGGATAAAAATAATGAAAATTAAAAATTATTGAATAAGAGTAAATAATAAATTAGGAAATTAAATTATACTAAATGAGGATATAAGAAATTGGGAAAAACGAAAACTGAATAAGGCTGAAAATGGACAAAAATTAAGCTAAATAAATAAAACTGGTAAAAAAATAAGGAAATTTGGAAATTAAATAAGACTAAATGAGGCTAAAAGAAATTGGGGGAAAATAAGAATTAATTTGTAACGGACTATAGACAAAAATGAGTGGTATTGAACGATTTTTTTTCTTTTTACTTTTTATTTTCTTTTATATCTAGAATTAATTGTAGCGAATTTTTTTTTCACCTATTTGGAGGTACAAAACTAGTGCAAAATTGTGTTAGGATTTATCATTAACGATTTGCAATACAAATGCAAAAAAACTGGTAATTAAAAAAATTATTGAAATCGTGAAAATTATAGAAATAATTTAATTCTGAAAATTATGGACATAATTTAATTGTGTAAATTAAAAAAATTAATTAACTAAAAAAATATTTATAGCGTCCGAAAGCTGCAAGGACAAAACATTATAAAAAATGTATTTGCAACTGCAGTTCTGGCAGAAATTATCGACGTGAGGTAAAAGCACTTTCTGCCTATCCAATCGATCGTAGGAGCTTCCACGCTTGTACCATCGATGGGGACACTTGCAAGAGTCCATTTTAAAGTTTTATATCGAATTTCGCGGAGTTTCTGTTTTATCGACTGGTCCGACATACCTTAATGCGCGGAATATATTCTGCGCGTTAAAATAAAATATACGATTTATGAATCAGTAGCTAATTCATCGTTGTAACAATGAAGACAAAGATACAAAAAATCGTTGTGAACAAAACTTACCGGATTTCATGACCAACGACGACTGTCCAGCCTCGTCGTCGCCTTCTATCCTTTCTTCTGGTCACTTCTGCGACACTCAGACGCTCCATAATTGGCGTTTTTAATATCGAGATCAAAACGTGTTTTTTTTTTATCAACGAAATATTATCGTAAACATTAAATTCAATAATTCCCAAAAAAAACAAAAAAGTTTATTTAAAAAATGGGTTCGATTTATTTATACGAAGATTAATTTGTAATTCTCTTAATTGCAATTCTTCAATCACTTTATCTTTCCCTATCATCATTAGTTTTCTCATTTCTCTATTTATTTTAAAAAAACAATATTTTTTTTGTTTTTTTTTTAGCACCGCAATTAATGCATATCTTTTTTTAAAGTCATTTTCTGATATCGCGATTCGTTTGCTTCTTTCGCAAATTGATTTTTACACCAATTTACGTTTTTCAATGATTCGTCATTGAGCTTTGGGGGTGTTTTACATTTTCCAAAAAGTACGGTGAAATACCTCGTCACGTGAATCAACACGTAGTCAGGTATTACATTTTTTTCCAAGCAATATGTATTTTTTTTTTTTTTTATTTATTTTTCGAAGTAAATTTTATATTTCGAAATTAATATTTTTTTTCAAAATTAATCGTATTTTTTAAAATCAATTTTATTTTTCAAAATAAAAAATCTGAAATTGGTCACTGCGCAATCATTGGATCCGTGAATGTTCCACCGATGACACCAACAAATAATTATTTATAATCAAATGTTTATAATTAAATTTTTACGTAAAACCGTTTTCCGTTTAATTTCGTTAATATAAATACGTAAATAAAAAGAACGCACATTTTAATTGCATTTTACAATCGAGTCCAAATTGTCGCATCGATGGACAAAAAAAATGATTTTTACACGAATTTCGGATATTCGCGTGCGAGTTTCGGATTTTTCGGTAAAAAAAACGAAGACATCGATAAGCGTGCGAACATCGCGACGTTCCAAACAGCACTGAATCTCGTATTGTATTTATAGAGCTACTCAGATTATTTTCAACGGAACGTTGCTTTTCTCACGTGCGTAAGTGTATGCGACACATCATGTCCACGCAGCACCACAGACATCATCTCCCGACTTTGAAAAAACGATTTACGGGATGAGAACGAGGGCGACAATTTTCGATCCAAAAAATAGGGAAATTCTCTGGTTTTTCATTCTCGAATTCGTCGCTCTGTATTCTTTTTATTAATCATGGATAACATTATGAATAAATAATTAAATATGCTATTATACAGCTTTATGAAAAATGAGCTGGAATAATGCATTTTTCTACTTGCATAGATTTTTAATTTTTAATTTTATTTTATATATTTATTTCCTCATTTTTTATGTTTTTTATATTTATTTTATTTTATTTTATTTTATTTTATTTTATTTTATTTTATTTTAGATACTTTTCGAAAACGATTAAAATAAATATTACAAGTTTGAAAGTATTATTTCTCGCTGCATTCCAACGGTGGAAAGCAAAAATGTTTCTTTTTTTATTTGCAATTTTTTTTTTTGCAGACTGGACCACGAAAATCAGCCGGAACACTTTTTGAGAATATTCAGTTATATGCGACCTCAATTTGCGATATATATTTTACAGAAAGTAAATCTAGAAAATAAATTAAAAAATAAACAAGTCAAAAAATGATAAAATCAAAAAATAAATAAACATAAAAAGCCTAAAAATAAATAAATTTGAAAATTCAGAAATTAAAAAATGAATAAATTCAAAAACTCGAAAATTGAAAAATTAAAAAAGTAAAAACTAAAAAAAAAAACAAATTAAAAAATTAAAAGCTTTAAAAAATTAAAAAATTTAAACCTAAAAAAATCTACAAAATTTTATTTTGGTCAATAATGCAAAGAAAACAAACAATTCATTCACCGATGGAAACTTCAATCCTATTTCGATCCATTTTTGATTCAGCGAGTCGTGGGAATTTTCTGGAACGTAAACACGTCAATGAAATTTTGTATTTCAGACCCTCGTGATTTGACATCGCTTCGAATTTCTATTCTCGTGGGAGCGAAACCACAGGTCGCCGAAAAAAAAAATCGTTTTGTTTCACTTGTCGTGAGTTGGACCTATTGAGTTGTTTCGTTGGAACCGCGAGACGCGACGATGAAATAAAATTTGGTGGACGTCGTAGTGACAGGGGACCACCAACCGGTCGTCTATGTTTCGATATTTCGGATCATTATTCGATACAGCAAATTTTACTGAACGAGACACGTGATATTCCAATTGCTGAAAATAAAGGAACAAATTGACGATAAATTCCGATTTATAGGAAAAACGAAGTTAAGATCACTGTATATATACTATATAGTGTTTTATAAATTTTTCTATACAAAATTATTTCATGAATAATTATTATAAATAATTTGTATAAAAAATAATTTATACAAATAACGAGTAATTTGTATAAAAAATAAATGTTTAAACATTCTTCGAGTATAGCACATTTATTAATCATTTTATTACATTTATTTTTTATACAATTTATTTATTAAAATATATCCGAACAAAATATTTAGTTATTTCGGAATTATTCAATCTTTATACAAATAAAAATCAAAATTAAATATAAATATGACTTATTAAATTTATAGTATTTATAAAATTTAATAAAAATCGATACATTTATTAATTGAATGAATTATATTTATATTGAATTGTTATTTTTGTTTATATAAAGATTTACTCAATTATTTATTACACAATAGATTATTCTTAAATAAAGAAATAAATACTAATACAAATAAATAGATCGATATAACAGTGTATCAATTAATTATTAAATTAATAAATTAATTTCGTCATCAATAAATGGATGTACAAATTAATAAATAAATTGTTATATCGATCTATTTATTTGTATTAGTATTTATTTATTTATGTAATGATTTATTATTTATTTTTATTTCTTTATTCATTTATTCATGACGAAATTTATTAATGATTTAAAAATTAATTAATAAATTCCATCATGAATAAATAAACAAATAAATAAAAATAAGGAAGACTTTCAAGGAAGTGAAAACCGTTTTGAAAGTACACGAATGAAAGAGCACCCATTAACGTATCATCGGGAGTAAAAGGATTGCTCTGTTTACGCGAGAGTCACCGAGAAATAAGAAACGGAAACTCGAAAATCTTGCAACTGCAAAATTCTTCGGGTGTCTAAAGCTGGTTATTGCGAGATTGCGCGGGCGTCTAAGTCACATGCGTAACGTCGTACCGTTTGGCAAAATCACAAATGGCCATGGAAGGTTCTCACTTGGGTGTGCGAAATAATTCAAGGCTAAAAGAGGTATGAGGAAAAAAGAAACGATCTTACAGGACGTCTCGTGAGGCAGCTGTTGCCTATCGTACATACAGGGTAAGAAAAAATGATGGAAACCCCTGGAAATTTCGAGCTGTTTGTTATAAAAAAATAAAAAAACATTTAACTTGAGATCTCATGTAGTTGTCAACGAGGAATCCAATGATGAGGTTACATTCGACATTCAACCTGATATTCGAGTGTAAACCACTCTAGTTAGCTTCGAAAATCGAAAAATCGAGAAATTTCCAATTCGAAAATGTCGAAACGTTGAAGTACAGGGTCCAGTTCGACCAATGGTCCGAGTACACGTTTCAAGGTCAAATTAACTGCTCTTTCGATTGCCGCTGTCAAAAATAGGGCTTCCCATTGAAAAAACAAAGTTGAACTCGAAATGACCTTGAATATGAGATTCAAGGTCAATATGAGTATCACCATTGAATTCCTCGTTGAAAACTACCTTAGACTTGACCTTGAATATTTTTTTTCTCCATTAAAAAAACTCTCAAAAATTTTCAGGGGTTTTCATACTTTTTTCACACCCTGTACATACCGTCGTTTCCTCTCGCGATCGTGAATAATTTCACTAAAAATAATCGTCGTGATCTCGAGACAAATTTTCTTACCCGCGTACGAAACTAATTTTTCGGAAATTCATTTGGCTCGATTCGGCAACTCGGTTTTTTGATATTGTTGATCGGTTGTCGACGCTGGCACGTCGTCGCCTCCAATCGGCAAACGGATTTTCTACAATTCTTTAGAGGTGTTAATCACGGGCGTGATTAATAAATAAATCTTTTGGCTTAAGGGATCCGAATCAAGTGAGATTTGATCAGAGACGACCATTTCGATGATAAAAAAAATTGGAAGAATCCAACGTCATTATTAATTAATGATGACATATTTAAGGTCATTATTAATTAATAACAACTTATTTAAGGCCATTATTAATGAATTATGACCTATTTAAGGTCATTATTAATTAAGGATTATTCATTTACTGTCATTATTAATTAATAATTGTCTGTTCAAGGCCATTGTTAATTTAAATATTTAATTAACGGTCTCATTAAGTTTGCGCTTTAATTATTAAAACATTTACTTAATATTCAATTAATAATTATTATTTGAAGGCATTATTAATTTCAGCAATTAATGAACGGTCTCATTGAGTGGACGTATTTATTAATTATGTAATTGGCTCTTTCAATTAATATCATCATCGGGCCTCATCAATAAACCCAATTAATAAAATAATCAATCCAATCAATTAATTTCCTCGTTAATTAATCTATCCACAAATATCTCGTTACAAAATTTCTTATTATTACGAAAAATTGCTGAAAAGCTCAAATAAACTTGTATATTAATTTTTTAATCGATAACTAATTGATGCGTCCTTAAAAAAAAAATTATTTTACTATTTTATAGCTACTAAATTATTTACCAAAAAAATCGAAAATAATTCATACACTATTTGTTTATGGAGAATTATCGTTCCTCAAATTTTTCAAGAATTTTGCTTTTTTTAAATAACCATTTACCAATAGCTGAAATTTTGAGGGAATGGGAAAAAAAAACGTTTTATTTTCAAAAGCTTCGCCGCCCTCCATGAAAGTCGAGGTCGTCGTGCGTCGACTAAACATCGACCTGAATTCAGAATTCGAATTGGCGACCGTTCAAATATGCAAAATAATTAATGGTGATGGTGGTGGTGATGCGGCATTCCCTCTGGGATCTAAGCTCTCCTGTTTTCACGATCCACCACCGACGTCAAACGCGAACAGCTGTACGATCGACTAACGGCCCGTGGACCAAGGACCAACGCGACCTTCCAAAAAGCAATTTTCATGTTCCTAACTGTTTACTCAACTCGAATCTCGACATGACCAGGCAGCATGAAAAAACCGATGAAACCGAGTTTTTGAACGTTAACTTTTCATTTCGCACCATTCTGTTTATTTGTTCTTAAACATTTGATTGTTTATTAACATTTTGGTTATTTAGTGATTAAAGATTTTATTTTATTTTTCCATAAAATATTCCAACGTTTGTAGGTATTTGTTCAGTAAACAAACCCCGAGACGATAAGAATTATAATAATTATCGTCATTATTCTAATAATTATTATTTATTAATATTGTTTTTATCATCATTTTTATAAGAATAATTATTACGATAATTATAATGAATTAATCATAATTTAATTTTTTTTTAATATTGTTAAATATCATAGTAGTTATTTTACTGACAAAATTAATAATAATTACTCGGTTTTATTTAACAGCATTAATTGTTACTATTGGTTTTATTTGTTTATTACTAAGATCGATGAAATATGTCTGTAATATTGTATGAATGAGCAACGAATTAAATCATTTCGTTAATAAACAATTAATAGGATGTTTTATCAGTGAATTTAACATTTCATCAATGAACAATGAATTCAACAGTTCGTAAATAAACAATGATACAATAAAGTTTAATGATTTTTCCGTCTCCCCATTTTTGGATTAGCCTGTGCTATTTTTGGATTTTGACTAGGTATTTTTGCCTAGTTATTTTGATAGGAATAATAAAAATAACTAGGAATCCAAGCTTAATATTTAAAAAATGTTAAGCACCCAACAGAAATGTCGAGGCATTTTCGGTTAATGGTAAATTGCCTACATAAGAGGTATCAAGGGAACATGGGAAACGATAAGTGACCGACCGTCGGTAAGTACGCAAACTAGGAATTTTCTACTCTGGCAGTTCGATAAGTCAAAATTTCACTTGCTGCGTTAGATAGTATGGCGTTCTGTATTATCTCCGATGGTATCACTGGGTATCGCCAACGAAGTCAGATGTACATAGAAGAAGGCTTTTTTTTACGAATCGTTGATATGAGATATACAGGGTGTCCCACGACGGAACCTCATCCGTGAAATTGAGGATTGGGGGTGAAATTCTGAATCGATTGATACGAGCATGTATGGTTACCGGATCAACCCCTGAATTATTATTAATATTTCGAATACAATCGTAATTTCGTCGAAAACACCGTCGAAAGCACCTTTTTAGAAGTTTTTAATGATTTTTTCATGGAAATTTTAGGTTTTGGGGGTAATTAATGGCAGATTTGTGTTCAGGGGATCAAATTACATCGTAAAGGACCTATGAAAAAAATATTAAAAATCAAAATTTTTTTTCGATTTTTGGGCAAAATACGTTTTTTCACTAAATCATAGATAGCTTCTTTTCCTTTGGGATTTGGGACTCCACTTTATGCTCAATGTCTTCGTTATGATTTTCTCTTCAAAATGCTTTTTTTATCATACCAATCCGACAATTTTTCGATTTTTGGCAGAATTTCAAAGTTGGACCATCGATTTTTGCGAATTTTTCCATACATACCCCTTTGCCTCTTTTTTTGCGATTTTTCAACTGAATCTTCCAGGGAAACTATAAAAGATATCGATACGAATCCAACGCCATTATTTAAGTCAGGCAAAAACCTTTTCCAGACCCACCAAATGAAACCCCATAGCATGTAAGAAGCTCACTCCACGACCTTCTGAAATATCGTGATTTCAAGAGATTCCGAAAAAGTGGCCGGGGGAGGTCGAAAATTTTTTTTTTCGTTTTTTAAGTATTGAAAGGGTCTATTTGATCGTAAATTTTCCGCTGATTACGAATCTGCCCGAATTTTTTCCGAAAGTACAAAATTAGACTCGGAAAATGCAAAAAACTTTTCAAACATTCATTTTTGACATTTTTTCCTCGAAATTTTGGGTTTTGGGGGAAATAAATACTTGATTCGTGCTCAGGAGACAAAATTACATCGAAATGGACCAATAAAAAAAATATTAAAAATCCAAAATTTTTTTCATTTTCTGGGTCAAATACATTTGTTCACTAAAACGTTGATAACTTTTTTCCCTTTGGCATTTGGTAACCCACTTTGCGCTTAATCTCTTCGGTATAATTTTCTCTTCAAAATGCTTTTTTAATCATTAAAAACCGATAGTTTTTCGATTTTTGGCAGAATTTCAAAGTTGGACCATCGAATTTTGCAAATTTTTCCATACATACCCCTTTGCCTCTTTTTTTGCGATTTTTCAAGTGGACTTTCCGAGAAAACTATTAACGATATCGATACGAATCCAACGCCATTATTTAAGTCAGGCAAAAACCTTTTCCAAACTCCCCTAATGAATGTCCACAGCATATAAGGAGCTCACCCTACGATCTTTTGAAATTTCGTGATTTTCAAGATTCTGGAAAAGTGGCCGGGGGAAGTCGAAAATTTTTTTTTCCATTTTTAACCTCTTAAAAGGATCTCTTTAATCGGAAATTTCCTGCTGATCACGAATATGCCCGAGTTTTCACCGAAAGAACAAAATTGGACTGGGAAAATGCAAAAAAACGTTTCTAGAATATTTTTTTGACATTTTTCCCTAGAAATGGAGAGTTAAAGGCGAATCAAATGGTGGATTTGTTGAAATATTAATAATAATTCAGGGTTTGATCGGGCAACTATCGATGCTCGTATCAATCGACTCAGAATTTCATCCCCAACCCCCATTTCATGGACACCCTGTAGCAGGACGCCATCATTGTCCCAACGAGAGAAAGCGAGAGCGAGAATGAAAACCGCCGTCAGCAGTCCCAAGCAGAATCGGCACATATAATCCTTAAGAACTATCCTTCTATGCTCATCTGACTTCGTTGGTCCCCATAAAGCTTCGAATGAATTGCTTTGATTTATTGGCAGTGAACTGGGTCCCCGAAACGACCATTTGCGTTGACAAAAATTGAGATTTATAAAATTGTATTCGAAATGAATGGAATAAAATGCAGGTACAATGACACATTTGAAATAATCGAAAAAAGAAAATAATTTCAGTTTAATTGAAAAAGAAAAAAGAAAAATGAAATAATTGAAATATTTAAATAAAATTTTGTATTGATTCAATTCAAGCAAAAATAAAAATCTCACATAGAAAAAACTATTTCTCAATTATTTTCCAATGCAAAGTTTCATTAATTTATTTTCATTTTATTCCAACTGTGCCAATTAAATTAACTTCATTTATTTGAATTAAAATCATGACTTCAAAACAATTGAAACAAAATGAAAATTGTACGATGCAATTTTAGATAAAAAAATAATTTGAAAATAATAAATTTGTTAACAGATGTTTCAAATTTACATAATTGAACAAATTGACATAATCGGTTTAAATTTAAATAACTGAATCGTGCTAATTAAAATGAAACAAAATGTGTACGATACAATTTTCGATAAAAAAAAAGTGATTTGGAAATATTAAATTTGATAACGAATGTTTCAAATTGACATAATTAAATACAGACAATTGAGATTTTTCAATTCATAAATATTTCAACAAATCAACAAATCGATTAAAAAAAAACAATTCATATGAAATCAAAATAATCGAAACCCTGCTAATTCTTAATGAAATGATTAATTAAATGATCGGAAAATAATTGAAAAGTGATGAGTACTATAAAACACTTTTATTTTTAGCGTGATCGAATAAATCGTATGTGTCGTCACAAGGAACCAAAGAATCTTATCCTTGTCGTGAAAATGATTAAGTGAGTCACTGGCTGTACAACGAGCCCAAACGTAAACGAGTCTCGGAGAGGTTTCGTTGTAATATACGTTTTCCGGTTGAGCATACTTCTATAATTATCAATGTGATTTAATAATAGCAAGAGGGAACCGAGGACGACTTTACTTCGGTTCGGGCAGTTTTTGGAAACTTGGCGAATAAATATAATACAGAAGCGTGAAGAGGGGGAGTTGGCCGACGAGCGTAAATAATTAATTAGACGCGCGACCAAATCGGATCACCGTAGACCAGTCAGAGTCTCTTTGATTATATGAATTTTCAGCTTTCGAAGAAACTACCATTAGCGTTAACAAAAATTAAGATTCATGAAATTTTATTCGAAATAACAAAAAAAAACAATGTCTTTTTAATTGAAGAAATAATTAAATTAAATTTTCAATTCATTCAATTCGAGCAGTTCATTTCGAAATAATCGAAAATAATGATTTCATTTCAATTGAAGAAAAATGAAATAATTGAAATAATTAAATTTAATTTTCAATTCATTCAATTCGAGCAGTTAATTTCGTAATAATCGAAAATAATGATTTCATTTCAATTGAAGAAAAATGAAATAATTGAAATAATTAAATTTAATTTTCAATTCATCCAATTCAAGCAGTTAATTTCGTAATAATCGAAAATAATGATTTCATTTCAATTGAAGAAAAATGAAATAATTGAAATAATTAAATTTAATTTTCAATTCATTCAATTCAAGTAATTCAAGAATTTCTCTTATTTCTGATAGAAATCCAATGAGCCATTGGATTTATTATTATTATATTATTATTATTATTATTATTATTATTATTATTATTATTATATTTTTATTACTTTTCTCAATGATCAGTATTATATTTTTTATCTTCAAGGTCAAAGAATATCAAGAGTGTGACCATAAAAATGAACATTTCTACGGCACATGTTTTGACAAATTCCTAGTATACGTAAAGGCTATCGGTGCCTGACATTCAAAGATTCTTGGATGGCCGAGAACAAATCTCAATGCTCTCTTTATACCGTCGCTAGTAAAATTTCCATACTCCTCGTGCAGGAGCAGCTCTCCAGTGTCCACATCGATTTAGAGTCCGTTGAACATGGGAATCCACTATCAGGTGGTCCATTGTGCAAACATTTATCTAGTTTACTCAATAGCTGGAAATGGAGAAATACGGAGAGAAGAGGCTATCTCAAATTCGAATGATTCGACAATTGCCATTTCATTAGTAGAGAAACCTGAGGCGTTACGTGATCATTTTTCTATCATACTTTGGTTGGATGAATTTGAGTTTTTGTTTTTCAAATTTGCTTTTAAAGATTTTCTTGGATTATTTTTATTTTAAATTCTTTTTTTTTTATTATAAAAATACTTTTCTGATTATAAAATGAAAAAGTTCGTAACCATTTTTGTAAATCTTGTGGAAATCGGCTGATTAGATAATTATGATAAATTATGTCGATGTATACTGATTGGATAATCATTTCAATTAAAATGATTCGATTGAAATAATTGAAAAAAATTATTTCGATGCAGCTTTTGGAGAAGCAAATAATCTGGTATAAATAAATTTGATAACAGATGTTTTTAATTGACGTAATTGAAAAAAATGAGATAATTGAATACAAACAACGGACATATTTCAATTAATAAAAATCAATTTATATAACATTGAAACAATTGAATCGTGCTGATTGATTAAACGAAATTTATACTGCAGAAATTTCGATCGAAAATTAATTTGGGAATAGTAAATTTGATAAAAGATTTTTGAAACTTACATAATTGAAGAAATTGAAATAATTTCGAATAACTGAGATATTTCAATTAATACAAATAAATTTATATAAATTAGAAACAATTGAATCGTGCTACGTAACACGAAACGAAATTTGTACTGTGCAAACTTGGATCGAAAACAAATTTGAAACTAGCAAATTTCATAACAGATTTCTCAAATTGACATTATTGTAAAAATTGCCATAATGTTTTTAAATTGCGATAATTGAATACAGACAACGGAAATATATTCAATTAATAAATATTTCAATTAATCGATACTTAATTTAATAAAAATCAATAAAGCTAAATTTACATAATTGAATCGTGCTAATTAAGATGATATATATCACATGGATACGATGAAGTGTGCCAAAACCACGAGACCCTGCATTTTTTTTATTATTTTCATTTTTCAATCTTCTAATTCAAGGAACTTTGTTTTGATAAGAAAAAAAAGAAGTCATTATCGATTCGTTCAGTTGATCAACTGATTTATCAACGTTATACGAGGCTAATAGTTTCACCGTGTCACTTAAGGATTACTCGATGACACGTAACACGACTGGAAAAAGCTTCCTGGCTCGAGAGCTTTCTGCCTCGCGAAAATTTATTTTCGAGAGCTTGCTGCTTGAAAGTTGAAAGAGTTTTGAAGTCCCGGTATGCTGGGACCTCTTAAACGTAACTTTGCAAACTCTTGTGAAAAGTATCCGCAAAACAGCAGTTTCATTCGGCAAATTTCAAAAGCGAAAACAATCGGAATTCTTCGAGTACGTGTCTGTCATATTTCAGCTCTCGTTATTTCTGTAATTAACACTCTACGATCACTGGACATCAAGAAGAATCCAAGCTCAACTTTTTTACGATTAATCCTATTTTTCTTCATTATTATTCTTTATTTATTATTATATTTATTATATATTTTTGTATTTATATTTCGAACATAATTTTTCATAATTATCGTTCATTATTTCACTTTCAAATGAAACAGTTTAAATTCTAGAATAAATATCTTTTTTGTAACGCCCAATATGAAGAACTATTTTTTTTTCTTCAACTGTCATGTCTCAAGACTGTCATCATAAAATTTCATTTAAAACTATTGACAATTGCAAGAGTTATTTATTTTGTTAATTGTTCATAAAATTTTATTACATTTGATATTCTTGTTAATTTTAGATTTATAGATTTAGAAATTAGATTTTTTTTTATAAAAACAGGTTTTTTTCATAATTATCGTTCAAATGAAACAGTTTAAATTCTAGAATAAATATCTTTTTTGTAACGCCCAATATGAAGAACTATTTTTTTTTCTTCAACTGTCATGTCTCAAGACTGCCATGATAAAATTTCATTTAAAAATATTGACAATTGCAAGAGTTATTTATTTTGTTAATTGTTCATAAAATTCTATTACATTTGATATTCTTGTTAATTTTAGATTTATAGATTTACAAATTAGATTTTTTTAAATAAAAAAAGGATTTTTTTTTCAAATTAGCGCTAGTCGATTATTTTCCTCGATTTTTAAATTCGATAATAATATAACACCGAGAATATCAAATTCTAGGAAGTTTTAACTACCACCCTGAATTTTCATTACACAAAAAATAAAAAGAGACTTTTCTAAAGATTGCTAATTAATTAAACCATTTCTTTTGCAAGCTCTAATTGTCCGTATTAAATCTCTTTTTTTTTAAACTACGAAATTGGTTTCGCCTAAACAATTATCAAACCTGAACGAACGAAACCGATAAAATTCTTGATAAACATTGACAAAAAAAAATAAATCGTTGTTAAATACAGAACTTTGAAACTCAACAACAAATCAAAAAACAAGTAAAACAATTTTAACAATTCCGTTGTTAAATAAACAACAATAAATCGTTGTTAAAAGAAAACAACAATAAATAAACAATTATTATTATGTATTTAACAACGATTCATGGTTGTTTATTTAATAACGATTTATTCTTTTTTATTTAACAACCATTTATTTCTGTTAAATAAACAACAATTAATCGTTGTTAAATAAACAATAAATCGAATAAAAAGAAAAACAAAAAATACAAATCGTAGGCGACTTTTCGTCCTTTCATTCTGCGTAGGAACTTCGCGTTTACGTTATTTCTCGTGGTGCGTTTGACGTGAAACAGCTGGGTATAGAAATGTTAATTTTTGTTTGTCCCAACGTTTAGCATTTCCGTCGAGGCTCGTGCTGAACGCTGCGAGGCTTCAGTCCTCTGATGGGGGGGGGGGGGGGGGGGGGGGGGGGGGGGGGGGGGGGGGGAGGAGGAGGAGAAAAAACAGTCTCGGGTGCGTTAACTTTGCGGAACATGCACATATATGTAGTTTGCATGAACTCCCCCGTCACCGGTAACAACTTCGGGCAAAAAAGCAAACCATTCACGTCGCCCGATGCATGCCTCGAATTCGAAGCGAAAGCAAAAAAGAATGACGACTGTAAACGTGTCACTGTTTTTCTTTTTTTTTCTTTTTAATTTTTTTTTCTTTTTTTTTTTTTTAACGCTTTCCGTTTCGCTATTCGTTCTTCTTGTCTTCTTATTGCGATCTCTTTCGGTACGTCGAGTCGCGAGTACGTCGAGTACGACGTACCAAGTATATGCAGAATTTTTGAGCTACGTGCGAAAATTTAATTTACGATGGTTTGATAGGGAAAAAAAAAACTTTCCATACGCAGGCATCGATTTGTTTCGTCTTGGAATATGGTTAGAAAAAAATAATTAATTGATTGAGTTCTATTTAATTTTTGGACTTTTTGTTGTTTTTGGTTAAAGGGTTTTAGTAAAAAATTAATTAATTTTTATTTAGTAGGATTATTTTTATGGTTATTTGGATGGTAATACGTAATTATTATTTTTTAATAGCTCATTAGAAATATTCATATTTATTTAGTAACTGATAAAAGCTATTTTTGATTTTTTAATAGTTCAGTAAAGGTAATTATTATTTTTTTCTTGTTTTCTTAACTTTACTTATTTTTTTTATAGCCTGCGAAATCTGTTGAAAAATTCATTAAAATTTTATCGCCTCGTAGCAATTAAAAACAATTGTTTTGGACGATTTTTTTTTTTGTAATTTCGGTAAAATTACATGTTTTTTTTTGTTGGATAGAATTTAGAAAAAAGTACTGTAATGGAAATTGTGATAAGTCTGAGAATTCAGAGATACTATAAATTTTGCAAAATTTAACAGGCTCGTTTTTAAATTTTAATAATAATTTTAACAAATTTAATCATTTTAATTCCATAATTAATTTTAATTTTAATAATAATAATATTCTACGTAATTGTGACTGTCAATAAAAAAACATTTAAATAAATAACTGCATTTTTGAACATTATTTTTCAATATAAATAATAATGAAGGTATATATGGGTGTGTATAGATAACCTCCTTTTATACGACCTTGGCCTACAACACGAATGGTCCGAAATGTTATGGAATATGTGCAAAATACCGTTCAGTGGTTTTGCTGTTAGCTTTCGCTACTGCAATTAACACAGTGTCTTCCCAAGTTTATTTATTTTCTCGCAATAATAGAAAAGTTAAAGAAACCCAACGAGACACGTGTTCTGCTAATGCAGAATAATATTTTTTCGTTCGCTTCATTTTGTCCTGCAAGATTATAAAATCCAAAGTTCTTCATTGAATAAAAATATTTAATGTTAAATAAATAAAAGATCAGTAGAGCTTAATAACTAATGAGTCCGGAATAACGATTTATTTTACGATAAATCATTTTTCATCGTGTAATAAAATTATGGTTTTAAATAAAGAATTTACATTAAATAAAGTTATAATTGTTTTATTAAATAAATAATGGTTCTAGGGAATGATAACTTTAATAAACTTATTTAACATTATCAAATAAAACCGTTTTATTTATCATTAAACAAACAGTTATTTCGAATCGCTATATTTAACGATCAATCATTATTTAAATTAACATTTTCGTGTGTGACGAGTATCAAAATTGATGCAACGATGTTTTTTATGAGACTGCATGGATTCAAATTTTCAATATGACCACTCAAGGGTATGACGAATATATTACCACGTGACACACGAGTGCATCTGAGATAGTCGAAACATTGAAACCGCGATTTCTCAAAAATGAAACATTTTCATCCAAAACGGCGACCGGAGGGCCTTCGGTGCCATCTTCTAGAATGCACACAACAAATTTCATACCGATTGGTTCAGCCGTTCGAGAGAAAAGTGGTTTCAAAATTTCGAAGTGGACGGAAGCGTTTTCGCGGTTTTTCGTCGCGATTTCTCAAGGATGAAACATTTTTATGCAAAATGACGAGTACGGGGCCCTTGGTGCCATGTTCTAGAATGCACACAACAAATTTCATACCGATTGGTTCAGTCGTTCGAGAGAAAAGTGGTTTTCAAATTTCGAAGTGGACGGAGGCGTGTTCTTTATGCCTTTAACGAAAGGATATATAAATATGATTGTAAGAGATGGAAGATAGAAATGAAAAGCAATTAGACAAAAGCAGGAGTTGGATTTTGTCAATTCAAATATTTGAAATTTCTACTTAACGAAAGGATATAGATGATTGTAAGAGATCGAGGATAGGAATGAAAAGCAATTAAGCGGAAGCAGAAGTCACATTTTGTCAATCCGTATTGGAGCGTTGAAATAGGTGAAAACAAGAGAGTGGATAATAATGGAACGATATAGCAGCAAGGGTGGACTCTGGCTCGGTTCGAAACTCAGTAATTATGTCTAGTCTGATGCCAGGGGAAAAGGAAGCGACGAACACGAAGACCTTCGAGTATACACGAAACGTGTAAGTACACGAACGGTCATCTACCAATCAAACGGTCGTAAAATCCAGTCCCCAAAATCCCCCTTTTGAAAAGTTGCGTCCTTTTTTCACGCAGCGAATTGGTAGGATTCGGTTGTGTACGCTGGATGATACTCGAGTTAGGAAACGAGAAGATAAGAGCAGTGTGGGGACAGGGGATCGATTAACCTTCGGTTCCCCGTTCTTCAGGAGATCGACCGTTCCACCATCGAGGGACAGGTAATTGACCAATATCCGGTCCTCTCTAAGGGCCCTCACATAATTACTCGGTTAACGTACGTCGACCGTATACCCTTCGTTTCAAATATTCCGGAGCATGGAACTATTAGCAAAAGCTAAACCTTCGTTTCGAGTTCTATTTCCCCTTAAGTTCCAGCTTAACTTAAATAAAAGCTATTTTTCCAGTTTTTTGTAATGTGTGATTAAAAATAGTAAGTATTTCTTAAGCATTTATGGATGAATAAAAATGATTCATTCACAGATGACTAAAATAACGATAAGTTGACAAAAAAGTTCAAAGAAATCATTATTAATAAATTAGTAAATTAATATTTTTTTACTTAATTCATTAATTTTATTAATTAATTATTTAATCAATTTATTAATGAAATTACTGAATTAAATTAAAAAAAATATCTTCACGAATTCATGAATACTTTAGGCATATTTACTCTTTTGAATTAACGAATGAATTTGAATTAATTCATTAATATTACATTTTTATTTTTTTTAAGATTAATTCGTACATTGACAAAAAATGAAATAAATAAATAATTTACAAATTACCAAAAAAAAGAAACAAATTACCAAAATTATTAGATCAGACTGTTCCTTCGAATTTAAAAACGCCTGGCTGAACGGATAAGGACGAATCTACTGCCAAGTAGATTTTTGCTGGATCTGCTCAGACATCTTTTTTTCAAACTCATTTTTTATTTCTCTTATCTTATTTTTATAATTTATCTCCTTATTCATAATAATGAATAATTTGAGTAAATCATTAACTTATTGTTTACTAATTTATAAATGTTTAAGGAATATTTATTTTTTTGTCAGACATCATGAAAAAGATCGAATTTACTACTTCTCATTCAAGTTAAGGGGGAATAGAACGGAACTCGTCCGTAGGGGAATTTATCGCCAATGTCTGACCAAACACGCATTCGCGCTTCGTATCTACTTAAACCTCAGGGGGCTCGAAACAGAGCCAGCCCATGTCAGAGAGAGATAATGCAGAATCGATGATGAAACGAGGGTCATCGAAAAATACTCTCCTGCTTTCGATAAAAGTTTTCGTACCAAATGAACGCATCAATCGTTATCGTGATTTTTTAATTGTAAATTTTCGTTGTATAATAATTATTGCTGAGCTTTTGAGGACGTTTCTCGATAAATACAGCCCTTTCACACTTGATCATTTCACAATGATGGTGCGGGAAGGTCTTGAGCTCGATCGATAGCATACCTGCACAAACCATTGAGCTTCCTTCCGTATTCGTGGCCCATCCCACAGGTTGGGTGTAGGATAAATGGCGTGGCAAATAGCCCCCCCCCCCCCCCCTTTGAATATAATCATGAATAGATACTAGGTTGTTTATTTTATATATTTTATATTTTATTTTTTATATTTCTTTGTCATGTTATATTTTATATTATTCATTTTATATTTTTCAATTTATATGGTGTATTTTATATATTTATATTTTACATTTCGTTTTTCGTAAGCTTTTATCGATTTATTATTCCTGCAACTATTTTTTTTTTAACTGTTCATTAAACTTTGTAACTATTCACGTAGTAGAATCAATCATAAGATAAAAAGTACAAAATAATTTTATAGTAAAAAAAATATTCAACAAAAACTATCTTTTATTCAACGTACGAAAAAACGTAAAATATTTTTTCACCAAGTCACCTACATCCAATTATAAGTAAAAGCTTGTGGGGGGCTCAAAATGTATACACATTACTTTTCATTCAGATAAATTCGTTAAAGTGTCAACTAAATTCATTAAGTAAAACTAATTTTACATCAATTTAATTAACTGTTCAATTTTCTGTAACCGTAAAAGATTTATCGTATAAAATATTGAAATTGAGCACAAATAAGTGACAAATAAATCCTGTAATTAAATACAGTTAATAAACTAAAATTGTTTAAATTTATAAAACATTTAAAAAGTTGAAAAATTCAAACGTTTATTTATAGTCCCATATAGATAACGTGGTAAAATTTCTTTTGAAATATTATTTATTAAATTTAATAATAAAAGCTTGCATTTTTAAATATTAAAAATAATATTTTTTCTTTCATTGTTTTGTTTTAATTTAACTATTTGATTTTGACAACAACAGTGGCTCTATGACCTAATATTTTTTCACCCTCGTATTCATGCCTGCAGGAACAGACTGAAAAAAAAAATAAAATGGAAATACGAAACGTTTGAGAGATCAAAATGATTTTCCCACCATGATGAAACCACGAATTGAGAAAGTTGGAATCGTATAGACGACTACTGATAGAAAGACTATACAACTCAGGGAAATTCGTTTTATTTGCGATAAAAAGAAACATCATTCCAAAGAAATAAATATATTTTCGTGACAAATTTTTTATTGTAAAAGTACCAGATTGCGTTGTTTACATTAGGAGTGTCTTTTTGTTTCAAAATTCGCCAGAATCTTCAATTTTCTTGATATTTGTACAGGTAGGAATAGAAATGGTATTTTGTTGTTTGGGTTTGTTTTCATCATCAATATTATGATTACCTGATATTGTTAAACATTATTGGACTTCAATATGGCAATTGAACATTTTTAGATTTCAATAGAACAGTTGAAAATTGTTATACTCCAATATTATTGAAAACTGTTGGTTTCTAATAATGTTGAATAATTTTGGGCTCCAATATGGCAGGATTTGAACATTATTGGACTCCAACGTGGCAGTTGAACATTGTAAAGCTGCAATAAATCCATAATAAACGCAGTTTACAAAAAGATGAATAAATTGAAAGCTGGACAGAAAATGCCAATCAGGATGAAATCCAGAGTTAGTGATAGCAGACGAACGATTTACTCTCTGACCTTTGCTGACGACCTTGACATTTGATTCAAGAGCTCCCCGCTAACTGTTTCGAAATATAAGAAGACGAAGATGGAAAAGGGCTTCGAACTGGCGTTTAGGTGATAAGGAACATCTATGGGTGTGAAGAAAATGCTAACAGAAAATGGAGATGTTTTCCACATGAGTTTGAGACAAGAAGGATGCATTTCTAATTTACTGCTCGTCGTACATCCCGTACACGAAATTAAAAAGTACTTTTTGCTCGTCACACTTTTATCGAACACGCGAATGGAAGGACATACTCGAGGTCGAGAGGATCGACGATGTCCAAGAAATTTGATACTTCACCTTTTATCCTAAGTCTTTTATCCTCAGGCACGAAAAATGAAATTTTCAAAAGCTTGGAAACGTTTTATCAAGGTTTAGGGACGTTTTAATATTACTTATATATACAGGGTGTCCCGAAACCCAGAAAGAATATTTTTGGTTATGACAAGCCATGAAGATCAAAAATAGACCTTCAATTTTGTAATGATTTTATATTTTAATTTATTTATATATATAAATATATATATATATTTTTTTACATTATAATTTGTAACTTTGTTACGTTATTTTTTTCCAATTACATTTACCATATTTTACATTTCAATATTTGTTTACATTATTTTTATAATATCGCAGAAAGATGGATAATATTTCAACAAAAACTTTGAAATCCAAACGACCCAAAATACCATTTATCGATCCATTTCGTATTTCCAAAAACGTCGACATCCACGATCCAATTTAGACGTCGAATAAAATTTATTTGGATCTCCGAATTCAGCTTTGGATCTCTTTCAAGGTTGAGACATTTATCAACCTTCTCTACAGTTTCCCTTCACGATCGCAATTATTTAAAATATTCGTTTTCAACAAAGAGTCTCTTATTTTTAGCTCATGAATTTTTTCGTCAAAATAAAAAGTGGATTACAAGGTCGACCATGATCGATCCAGGATAGCCCGAGGCGAGCCAACTTTTCCATCAATGAGGATACATACTCATTCGTGAATCCAGCATAACAGAGCTTCAATTATAAGTTCGAAAAACTCAATAAAAAAAAAAAAATTGAACCAGTTCACATCGAAAAAAGCAATTTCGTTCAAGTTCGATTTTTTCTTTTTTTTAAAGGGCATGACAAAGAAAATACCACGTGACATACGAGTGTGATAGAGATAGTCGAAACGTTTTAAACCGCGATTTCTCAAGAATGAAACATTTTCATCCAAAATGGCGACCAAGGGGACTTCGGTGCCATCTTCTAGAATGTACACAACAAATTTCATACCAATTGGTTCAGCCGTTTTCGAGAATAGTGGTTTTTAAATTTCGAAGTGGACGGAGGCGCGTTCTCGGTTTCACCTCGCGATTTCTCAAGGATTAAACATTTTTATCGAAAATGGCGAGTACGAGGCCCTCGGTGCCATCGTCCTGAATGCACACAATAAATTTCGTACCGATTGGTTCAGCCGTTTTCGAGAATAGTGGTTTCAAAATTTCGAAGTGGACGAAGCCGTGTTCGCCATGTGCCCTTAAGGTAAAACCTACCAAAGTGGCGTTATTTTTTATATCGACCTGGAAGAAACGTTTCCCTTGTTCATTGCTTGTACACCAACCTATCTCGTTCGACACGAAAGCACAGAAGCATCCTGGAATATACGTTCTCCTTTAATTAGATTCGTTATGGAAAACGGCAGGTTAAAACGTGCTTTCATGTGGTTTTTGACTTCACAGGGACACAGGGAAGAAAAGGCTCCATCCATCCATAGCTATATTTTCGTTGGAAAGAGAGAGACGCGAGAGAAATCGATGAAGCACGGGGAGGGGGGGGAGGGAAGACAGGAAAGAGAAAATGGTCTGGGTTTATCCGAGGTACGAACGGAAACCATACCGCAGCTCCTTTAATCGGATGAAAAAGCCTGGAACTTACCACTTTACACTAATCCTTGTCAACTTCCCTTTTGTGCATTACTAAAGGAGCATCCGAGAAATGAAGCACCAAATAAAAGTACAATTATTCAAATATACCGTATTATCTTCAGAGTGCATTTTTTTATTTTTGTAAATTAATTTGTGTCATGTTTAATATTTACTTTGTTATTATTAATTGAATTTATTTTTGTTATTTATTTAATATATATATATATATTTTTTTTTTGTTCATTTTTATTATTATTTATTTTTCTTCACAGGTTTTAGTTGCAAGAATTGCATTTTTGTGAAAAGTGCAAGCATTTTTTTTTGTTTATTAGGGTAAGCTGAAAATAAATGGTTAAATATATTAATCAGCTATTATTGATAAACACAATGTATATTGAGGTTTTGGAGAATTATTGATAATAGTAAAAATATTTGATGGTATTCATTCAAATTCATGAATATTTCGAAAACTGTTTATTATTATTGAATCAATTAGTAAAATTCAAAAAATTGATTATTATTGATGAAACAATAATTGAAATTTTGGAAATTAATTATTATTATTAAGTAATCAATTATGAAAATAAAAAAAATGAATTCTTATTAACATAACAATTAATTAAATTTCAAAAATTGATTTTTATCAATTAAACATTTATTACAGTTTCAAAAATTAATTATTTTAAATTAATCAATTATTAAAATTACTCATTTTTTTAATTTAAAAAAATAGACAAATTTTTGGTCAATTGGAAGAAATTTACAGTAATTGACAAAACTTCGGTCAAGTTAATGCCAATGTCGTTGAAATTGACTTGAATTATTACTGAAAGTGAACAATTACTGTTTCGAAGTGTTCGTTTATTGTTAAATCTGTTATTTTTAATATTCCCCAATTTTCAGCAAATTTACTAGCCCGACGGTCCATCCAGTTATACGTTAAAGGCGAGTTGGTCATTTTAGCATGAAATTCAGTCTCCCGTCGAGTCTCGTATCGCGACGCTGTTTTCGATCTGGTGAATCGTTAAATCGCGTGCAGTCGGACATTACACCGTACGAGTTAAAGCTCCATGAGCTTTTATAGGTCAAGTTCTCTCTCCCGGTTCGCCGGATAGGACACGGTCAGCTTTGACCTGCAACCTCTGGCATTCCCTCATTACATCAGCTCGAATTCTTGATGTCGAGCGAATCAGATTAAGTTATCTCTTCAAGAGTACAACGAGAGACAAAGGTCGGTATTTCAGCCTTGCAAAGAACCTGGAAAATTATCATTCGGGAATAACAAAATTTCTACTTCGTACAGGTCCTGCTTTGTCTTCAAGGGAAAAATACGTAATATGGCATTATTTTATATGAAAACTTTTTAAGACCATTTTTTTTTTTTCTTATGGACTGAAATTTAAAACGAAAAAATTTATTTCATAGCAAATAAAGCTTCTGGTGATATTTCAGTTCGTGAGAACTGAAAGTTTTACTAAAGTTTCAGTTAATAAAAATTTACATTTTTATTAAAATTTCAGTTAATGGGAATTTAATTTTTTACTAAAATTTCAGTCGATAAGAATTTATATTTTTACTGACATTCCAGTCAATAAAAATTAAAATTTTTACTGAAATTTCAGTCAATGAAAAGTTAAATTTTTATTAGAATTTCACTCAATGAGAATAAAAATTTTTACTGAAATTTCAGTCAATGAAAAGTTAAATTTTTAATAAAATTCCGGTCAATGAGAATTAAAATTTTTACTGACATTTCAGTCAATGAAAATGTAATTTTTTAAAATAAGATTTCTGTCTATATGAAATTAATTTTTGTACTAAAATTTCCGACGATGACAATTCATATTTCTACTGAAATTTAAGTCCGTGAGAATTACAATTTTTATTAACATTTCAGTCAATAAGAATTTGAATTTTTACTGAAATTTCAGTTCCTAATTACGATAATTTCTACTGAAACTTTAGTCGATAATAAATTCAATTCCTACCAATATTTCAATCCATCAGAATCAAAATTTCAGTGCAATAGGAATACAAATTTCGGTCAAAAAATTTTCACATCGTATATCATTTTTGTTCAATGAACGTTCCAATTACAATTCCTGGACGAACCAAATTAACATTTTCGATCGGTAATCTTTTTCCATTTATCAATCTGACACAATTTTATATCATCAATGATAACATATACGAACGTATACCTAACCTTTTTCCTAGTCAAAGTAAAAAAGGTAGTACAAAAAAACATGGGTTTTGCAGTCACCAAGCAGAAAAGACGATTTGCCTATTTTCTCATACACTGATAGTCTCGAGATTCGAGATCTTCTTTTTTGCTGGTACAATAAAATATAAACATACGTATCCATTGCTTAAAAAAAAAAAAAAAAAAGTCACGTTTTCTTCGAGACGTTCGAAAAGCCAGGGCTGAAAGGAGAAAAGGCCTTTTTTCCTTCTTTCGTGTCGAGACGTATGAACTTTATTACACCTTTGGCTCGATTACACATCCAAAATCTAAGGGTGAGTGGAACTTTCATATCGCGAGCCAAAGCTCGAGCTCGAAGGGCATTCGGACGAATAACGAGCCCGCGCGGGGGGGGGGGGGGGGGGGGGGGGGGGGGGGGGGGGGGGGGGGGGGGGGGGGGGGGGTTGGAATATGGAAGTATGTCTTTGAAGTTGAGACTACGGTTACGAGAAAACACGTTTGTTTCAACGACTCGAAATTCAAATATCCGACCCGAGGACTTTGATAAAAACGAAAGATGAAAATATGTTAATTCTTGAGTCTGAAGTTTTTTAAAATTTTTAATTTTTTTTTTTTTTTAATTTTTCAAATTGTATTTTTTTTTTTTTTTTTTTATGAAGACGAAAAAAATCACGAGCATGATTTATGGACGTAGGAAATTAAATTTGATATTTTAATAATAATTGAAATTATGATAAATCAAATAATAATAATAGTGAGCAATAAAATTGAAAGTAAAACGGAAATAAAATTGAATAAATATTAAATATGAGATAAAATGCGATGCGTTATGGGATATTATTTTTATATTAATATTTTTTTACGCTGGTTTATTTTTTATTACAGACTGAATTTGAAAAAGAAAATATAATTTCCATAGGGAATAGAGTTTCTGGTGAAATTTCAGTTTGTAAGAATTGAAGTAATTAGTAAAATTTCAGTCGATGAGAATTTATGTTTTTACTAAAATATGATAATTTTTAATAGAAATAAATCAAATAAAAATTAAATTTGAGTATGATTGAAAAATCATTTTTGAAACAAGTATATATATTTCTTTCATAACACTGACGAATAAAACTGATAACAAGTGAATTATTTTCATTCAATAATAATAAACACTTCAAAGAATGACAGTTTCGATCTTTTTTTAAATATGGCGAATCAATTATTTGAAAAAATTCATGATTTTGAAAATGTAAAGCTAAACTTCTCGGAAGGTCAAAAAGTCGATTGAACGTTGAAAAAAAAAATTGCTTTCTCTATCACCAGTGAACGAGGCATGAAAACAAAGTTCCACATGTACATAATTCATTTCGAATGACAGAAGAAAACAACTCGTTATTCGAAACGAGGCTTTAAACCGTTTCCAGACGTTTCTCATCAGATCTGGAGTTTACACAATGCACAGCTTATCAGTCTCGCGATTAGCCTACCGAAATCGCAAACGAACTCGTCGATGTAGTTACCGGATTATTTTCAACCAAATTGAAACGCAACGTATCGTTTTTCGGACGAGCCATTTTTTTCCATTTTTTATTTATAGAATATAGGAAATGCCAATTATGCAAAAGTTCAGCTAAATTTTGGTGGGCGATTTTTGTTTTTGCCATAAATTTCTTTAATTAGTCACCACTAGTAATGTTTAGCAATCGGAGGCCGAAATGTAAATTATTAAACCCAAATAAAACCCAAACTTTTAATTATTTCCATAAGTTATAAGGTCGTTTGGGTTTGTTTGGGTTGTTTGGGTATATTTGGGTATAACTAGTCACCACTAGTGATATTTAGCCAGCGGAGGCTGACATTTTTCATTATTAAGCCCAAAAAAACCCAAAAATCAAGATTAAGGGGATCAAAAATGACGACACACCTGATTACGCATCATTACTCGTAACCGGACTTGGCACCCTGGGACGTTTTTTCTCTTCCGAAAAGTGAAAAGAGCCACGAAAGGACGGAGATTTCGGACGATTGAGGAGGTAAAGAGGGGATCGCTGGGAGAGCTCGAGGCCGTACCAAAAAGCGATGTATCATGAGTACTTCGAGGATTGGAAGAAGTTCTGGACGCGATGACGATGATGATTATTCATTATACCTCGATCGAATAAAAAATATTCGATCTGTATATTTATTTTTATGTAATAATAAAAATCCTACTAATAGTAATAATAATAATAATAAATAATAAAATAATAAAAAAAAGCACGAGGAAAAGAAAAAAAACCTTATAAATCTGAGGGGGACTTAAAACTCGAAGGTGACAAAACAGATAGATCGATGGATAAATGAATATATTTTGAAAAACAATAAAAAAAAATCACCTAATTTATTGAACAAACCCGTAGTTCTATCCTATCGAGAAAAGTGCCATCCACATTGTATCCTCCAGCTGGAGCTGCTGCTGCTGCTGCTGCTGCTGCAGCAGGCTATCCAACGGGGGCTTCGTATCGATCCCTCAGGACTCCAATAGTACTATACTACCACCAGATATTCCCCTCTATCCTCGTATTTGTTAACGCATACCTTCACGTTACGCCTACGGAGGCTAAAGCGTCGAGGTACCAATTCGTTTGCCCAGAATTCTCGTGTCTGGACCTCTACAAACCGCGTCATTACAGAGCTTACCTTCTCGTTTAACTCACCACAGATTAATCGTCGTGTATACGTGTACTATAAGCAGAAAGGGCTAAAACAAGCCGTCCATAAAAAAATAAGAAAACAATTATTTTATTTACGTTCAAAGATTATCGATTTCTTTAGAGCTGATCTGAAGAGGCTTGCATGAATGATCCAATGAATAAAGTGGGATTGAAGTTGTTTTCTGATGGTCTTGGTTCTATTTAGCTAGCATCAGGAAACAACTAAAAAACCAATGAAAACATCAAAAAACATAAATGTTCTATTTACATTCAGAGATTATCGATTTCTAAACAGCTGATCTGAAGAGGCTTCGATGAATGATCCAATGAATAAAGTGGGATTGAAGTTGTTTCCTGATGGTCTTGGTTCTGTTTTGCTACCATCAGGAAATAACTAAAAAATCAAGAAAAGTTTCCGAAAATGACACAAATCGACCATTTTGATTTTCTTTCATAAATGAAATGACAGTTACGAGTAAAGTCTATTTTATTATTGAATATAACACTGAAATTAGCTTCGTTCGAAGACAAGGAAAATTGTCAAATTTTTTATTGGCTAATTGAAACCACAAATATTATGGAAATAATTTTCAAAATGTTCATTCAGCAATCAACAGAATGTAGAATTTTGAATGATCGATGATAATAAAAATATGAATACTTAAAAAGTCCTTCCGTTTGACAAAAAAATATTCAAACTGAAAAAAAAATGAATTTCCGTTGCTTTCCAACCATGCAAACTTCAACGTGATCGTTGAAGAACGTTCGTAGCTTCGACAGGTCTCATGACGCGTGGGTGAAGTTAGGATCTCAAGTGACAGCATTTCAGTGTCACCAGACTTCTTATGATGTCAATAAATTGAAAAAAAAATTGAAAGAAAATTGTAGTCCAATCGAAAAAAAAAAAAATTGGACAAAAATTCGAACTTTACGATAAAATATATTTAAGGTAAACTTAAGGATATTGAAATGATTAATTAATAAGATTTTCAAACGATCAATAATTTTATATTTCCTAGGAATATATAAATAAACTTTGATTTTTATCAATTTTTTAAGGTTTAAAATTTTCAAATGTCCATTTTGAATTCAATTGAAAAAAAAAAGAACAAAAGGAGTACTTCAGTATAGAAATTTCGAGAGCATATATGCAGCTTTCAATGAGAGGCCTCGTATGAAATCTGCCATGATACTGTGTTATTCCCTCCTGTATTATACCTACAATGAAGCCAGTGAACAACAGAAGCCAATGTTTGCTCAGGTTAGCCCAGTGCCTTTCATAATCTCCTCTATTGCGTTTGAAAATTCGTATTCAGCTCGATCGAAGGGGGAAGGGTTTAAGGGGGCTTAAGCCCAAATTTGTTATTTTATTTTTTCATAGAAGAAATAACTTTAATATTTTTTTATGGATGAAATTGCTATGAGATTTTTTAATTGTTATTCTTATTATTTCTACTATTATTATAACTGATCTTTTTATTATTATTTATTATAATTACGATGCTTTCACTATTTTGTTTTATTACTATTTTTAAATTATTATTACTATTATTACTACTATTATTAAAACTGATCTTTTTATTATTATTTATTATAATTACGATGCTTTCACTATTTTTTTTATTACTATTTTTACTATTGTTATGAGTACTTTTATTTAATTGAAGAAACGCTTTAATCGATACGATAAATTCGATATCCCTGTATTTTCAAAATACGAATTTATTTATCGTCCAGTAAATAATAAATTCGTAATTTATAAAATGTAAAAAGTGGGAGAAATAATTCGACTGGCAGAGCAGTGTGATTAAAATGAAACTTAACTTCGCGATGAAAAGCTGAGAGATAAAATTTAATTAGGCGTAATACATTTACGAAATTTAATTCGATGCCTGGTTCTATCTCTGGTCGTCATTTCTCGACGTTGAATTTTTATCAATTTCCTCGAGCATTGAATAAACGAAGAAAAAAAAATTTTTTTTCTCACTTTCTCTCTGTTCTCTCATTCTTGAAGATTTTCTTCACTCGAGAAGACGAAAGTTATCAGTGATAACCCTTAACAAGGTTTATGCCTTTCAGAATACGTGAACCGAATAAGACATCTCCAATTCGTCCACTTTTTCTTACGCTGTATTTCTTTTTTTTTTTAATATCTTTTTTACGTTTAATTTGAAAAGTTCGTTACTTACTCGAGCAATGACTGACGAATGCTCGGGGACAGTAAACTTTAGATATCTCTAATTGGAGCTCGCATATACAGGGTGGCTCGTTTCAATTTCAAAATGAAAACAATTTATTAATTTTTTTTATCGTAATATTATTCAAATTGAATTTACACTCTTTTAAAAATGTTCTTAGTTTATTCACTAATTTTCGATAATATTAAAAATAAGAAATGTTTTAATAATATTTGTTTTTAATTTTTTAATTTTTCAAATTTCAATTTCATATATGTCGACTGAAATAATGGACGATTATATATACTCGTACGAATTTCATACTTGTAAAGAATCATACACTTTTCATTAACTTTGTAAATGTAGTAAATACAAAAATTCATTTTTATTTTGTCGAGCATTTTAGGAATTACAGTTCTTTAGAGAGTTAAATTAATAATAATAATAATAATAATAATAACGACAGGAATTATTTTACAATTTTTACGAATTATTTAACCTGAAATTATTTAAATGATTTATAAATAACAATAACGATCGACACTAATAAGGTTCGTATTGAATTCGATTAATAAAGACTTATTTTATAATTTTTCACTAAATAATTGAGCACTTAGAAAAATATGAAGTTAACATAGTTTACTAATATTAATGCTTGCAAAACGAATGTATAAATAAAAAAAAATACAATTAAAGATGACAAAAATCAAAAATTCAAAAATTATCTTTTGAATCGACTTGGAATTTTGACAATTTTGAATTGCCACTTATTAAAATTTCATTGCATTAAGGTGGTAATAAAAATGGAGAAATGTTAAAAAAATATAATTTACATTTTTTATAGAATAAACACAATTGTCAAAAAACAATCTTGTACAATGAAAATCTTTTTGGATTTCCATCTTTTTCCTTTTTGACATTCTGACTGGAATAAATACCGAGGGGAATAAAAAATAAATGCTTTCATGGTCCATTACGTTTATGGAGGCAGGTTTTCCATGTCTACGGAGTACGGCGTCGCACCGTTTACCATTTCGTAGCATAAACGACGTGTTAATTGAAAACAGAGTCCGGTCGTTAGTACTCGTAAAAATTGACCTACATAACACCCGGTGAATACATTATACATATCCACTCCAATCTTTGGATATTTGATGAGCTCTTCGGGATGGACCGGTATGATAACGAGGCTAGAGAGAATTACAATTCATCATCGAGCACTTGAACGATTGCCGGAGAAAAAAAAAAAACGTTAATAGTCGAATAATTTTATTTCCGTTTGGTTTATTATCCACGGTTGGAAAGGTTGAAAAGGTTGGATTCCAGAAATCTCCTTCTTCCTCCAATCCATTTGGAAATTTGCATATATTTTTCTTTCAATATTTCAAAACAACTTCTAAAAGGATTTTTGGCGATTCTTATTAGTTTTCGAAATATCGAATTAAAAGTTTTTATTTTTTTTAACTCGTGGAAATTTATCTATATCGCTTTGGGTTTGTTTGGGTTGTCAAATCGACGGAACGACAACAATTTTCAAATAAAAATGTGGATATTTTTTTATTTTTCAAACCCAAACAATTATTGTAGAATTAAAACTTTGATATTTTTAACTAATTCTTAATAATTTGTATTTTTTATTTTATTCGTAATTTTTAAGGAAATTTGGGACTTAAAATGACATTTTTTTGGTTCAAATATAAATCAAAGGTAACTTGAATTAAACAATTGAATTTTTTTTATTGCTGTTTCCTTTGGTCTGTTTAGGTTTGTTGGGATTTATTGGGATTTGTTTGGGTTTCTTAATGTTTGATTAGGCTTGTTTTGATTTGTTTGAGTTTGTTTGGGTTTATTAGGGTTTGTTTGGGTTTGTTACTTTTTTTTTTGGCTTATTTGAATTTCTTAGGATTTTGTTTTGTCTATTTCGGTTTATTAGGATTTGTCAAGATTTGCTTCGGATTGTTACTGTTTGATTGGACTTGTTTTAATTTGTTTGAATTTCTTAGAATTTTTTTGTGTCTGTTTGGGTTTGTGTGGATTTTTTGGGATCTGTTTGGGTTTGTTAATGTTTGATTGGATTTCTTTTATTTCGTTGGGGTTTTTTGGGTTTGTTTGTTTCTTAGGATTTCTTAGGATTTGTTGTGATCTGTTCGTTAACGTTTGATTGGGCTTGTTTGGGTTTATTTGTATCCCACGATATCTCAAAAACTATTGCTTGTCGCCAAAAAATATTTCGAGAAGTACTTATCAAACATTACGAAGACGACCTGCGCAAAATTTCAGTTCGATCGGAGGTAGAATAATTCCTGTTTTTTTTTTATCGTCGTTTAAAAAAAATCATAATAAATAACTCATTTCAACACTTTTGTTGTCCAGTGCCTCGTTCGTTGAAATATTCAACTTCGACCATTTAAAGAGAAAAAAAAACGTGCTTAACTCTAGGTGTCGCTTGTAATTAAAACCTTTGTAAAAAGTGATGTAAGATGCATTTTCCGATGCACTCCAGCCAATAGAAAAAAAAATTTTTGCACTGCGTAACTTCGTAAGATTTGTTAATTTTTTTTTTTTTTTTTCAAGGCTTTTCCACGAACTATTAAACATCGTTGATGGTTCATTCTACTCACGTTTGCGAAATCGAGTAATTTATGTGCCGATATGACTCACCTGGAACAGACAATAAAGACCAATTTTAATACTCTCTTTGTGTACGTCGAACCTGCGAAGTGAACTCTGTACAATTGTCGCGTACGTGTCATATTTTGTACGAAAATTTGACCACAGTAACGATCGTGAATTTTCGAGTGATTTTGTTTTGGCACTTGACTACATTCAATCAATATCTTTTCTTCGAAATATGAATATTTACATTTACGTTTGAACAAAAAAAAAATGTTTTTTACTTCCGAATTTCCTTTAAAATTACGAATAAATATAAAAAAATATTTATTCGTAATTTTTAAGGATTATTATGAATTAGTTAATAATATCACTGCATTTAATTACTCAATCATTGTTTGGGTTTAATAAGTAAAAAAATATCGATGTTTTGATTTAACACTGATTGTCACGAATAAATAAAAAAATCGTTATTTATTTTAGCCACCTGATTATCACCATTTTGGGCCAAGAAACGATTTGTTAATTTATTCGTAACAATTATTGTTAAATCAAAACATCGAAATTTTTTTACTTGCTAAACCCAAACAATGATTGAGTTATTAAATGCAGCGATATTTTTAACTAATCCATAGCAATCTGTATTTTTAAATGTTTATTCGTAATTTTAAACGAAATTCGGAAGTAAAAAATATTTTTTGTTGTTCAAATGTATACCAAAAGTAACTGAGCTATTAAATTATTTTTTATTGCGCTTTCCTTTGATTAAAATTTTAATGATTTTTTTTTAATCCTTGAATTCCCATAAAAAATACGAATTAATTAAAAATTATCAAAGAAAACTTAGTAATTAAGAACAAAAAATTAATTTATAACTTTCCTTTGTTTATATGTTTATTCAATGAAAAATATATTTCGTAAACGAAGATAAAAATGAAGATAAGATACGAATAAACATTTGTCCAAATTATTCAAATTCCTATAAATTGTTTCGAGGGAACGAAAACTCTTGTTGTTAATAAACAAAAAAAAAAATATGTTCCATTATTCAAACGTTTTATGGCAAATTTGGACAGAGATCGACGAAAACAATTTTTTTTAATTTCCAATGATCGATTAATTGAAAATCAACGAAACATGATTTACCCTAATAACAAAAACAATAAATTCGAAAAACCGTTTTCAAAATTATGTTTTTTTTTTTACAAACACGATGAAATTTTCTCATCCCATTGATGAGAAGAAATTCTTCCGGTCATTTTGAGCTTTTCTCAATGTGTCCCCGGAAGTTTACACTTTGTCGTTGGTCGAGAAATCGTTTTGACTGTGTTATGGAAATGGAGAACCTCAATTTTCGCTGTTTTTTTTCTGTTTTTTTTTTTTTTTCAGGTTCGGAATAACGACGAAGAGGTTAGATTGGGTATTGGAGTGGAGGGGGATATTTGAGAGGAAAGTACGAGAAGATGAACGAGAAGGAAGGATTCGGAGAAGTGCAGGAAACCGGAGGTAAAGAAAAAGGCGAAGGAAATTCTTCCAAACGCAATGGAGCGTTCGGAAATCCCCTCTTGAATATATGCCGTCTCAGGATATTCAAGAACCTTTCAAGTAAGATTGAACGGGCTTCACCCCGTGCATACGAATACAGGGTGTGGCTTAAATAGTGGTCCACCGTTAAGAATTTAATTTATCATATAGTTAACTATAGCATATAATTATTTTAACAATTTGTATTCAAGGGTTTCCAAAAAAAATGTATTTTTTATTTCTTTGTCGATTTTATAATATTTTGTTACAAATTTATTCATATTTTTAACAATAATCATTGTTTTTTAATTTTTATTTATGCTCTATGTTGCCGAACAATGGAGCAATCGAGAAAAATGTGTGTGGCTTAAATAAAATACAATCTATAAAAAATAATCACTTTTCTGAAATTTTGTTTTTTATCCCTTGGACAAAAATGGTTAAAATTGAAATTACTGCAATGAAAGTAAATTTACCAGATTGTTAAGTATAACATATTATTATTTTAATCATTTTTATCCAAGGGTTTCCAAAAAAAAACATTTTTTTTTTTCATTTTTTATGATGAATTTGTAATCTTTTGTTACAAATTTGGTTGTATTTTTAACAATAAGCATTGTTTTTTTAATTTTGATTTCTGTTATATGTTGCTGAATAATAAAGAAATCTTGAAAAATGAGTGCGGTGTAAATAAAAAACAATCGATAAGAAAACAATCATTTTTCACGACATTTTTTTTTTCTTAAACCCTTAAAAACTCCATAAACAATAATATTTTTTTGGAATCCCCTAACGTATTATTATTTTAACAATTTTCCAAGGGTTCCATAAAAAAATGTATATTTTATTTATTTTTACGAATTTATAATCCTGTGTTACAAATTTGTTCGTATTTTCAATATTAAACATTATTTTTTTAAATTTTAATTTCTGTTATATGCTCCCGATGAATAATAGAGCGATCGTTAAAATTGAGCGTGGCGTAAATAAAAAAACAATTCATAAAAAAACAATTATTTTTCACAAAATTTTGTTTGTTTGGAAACCCTTCGATAAAAATGGTTAAAATAATAATATATTATAATTAATATATTTGGTATATGGAATCCTCAACGGTGGACCACTTTTTTTGGCACACCCTGTATATACGCTACGATATTTGTGTAAGGACTTGGTACCGACACACCTTTGACTCTTGACGACGTCTTTTTTCTTTTTCGTTCGTTTTTTTTCGTTTTTTTTACGTTCGTTGCGCGACTCGGAAAACTGGAAGAAGGATGACACCCGTCAAGACGCTTGGGAGCTGCAATCTCACCGGTTGACCTCCCCAGCATCGAATGTCGGATTTTCATTGGGCCGGGTAAGCTGAGGAACGAGAGCAACAAGAGGAACGAAAAAAACAACGTGAAATTGCAGTTAAAATTTCATGCACTGTCCCCGGAAATCGATGTTGGTAAGACAGCGACGATCAGAGTGTTGAAAAGGTGCCGGAAACTGAATTAAGTCTTTCGTTAGGCCCAACTATTTATTGGACCCCTATTTTTTTGATTTAGATAAATTTTGATAAATTTTGATAAATTTTGATGAATTTTGAGAATTTGGGGTGTACATTTGGAGAATTTAGAAAATAGGGCCTATATTTAGAGAACTTAGAGAATAAACGAATTTTCTAAATTCTCTAAATTTATTAAGGCCCTATTATCGAAATTTGTTCATTTCGGAGATACGACGTTTTCTTTTTGACATTAAATCATTTTTATTTTGAAATTTGATATTAACTTTTGACATTGATTGACATTGATATTAATTGACATGCACATTAATTGACATTAAGATTAATTGACATTAAGATTAATTGACATTAACAGTAATTGACATTGACATTGATATTAATAGACATTCACATTAATTGACATTCACATTAATTGGCATTCACATTAATTGACATTGACATTAATTGGCATTAAATTTAATATTAAATTTGACATTGAATTTAACATTAAATATAACATTAAATATGACATTAAATTTAACATTAAATTTGACATTAAATTTAACATTAAATTTGACATTGAATTTAATATTAAATATGACATTAAATTTAACATGAAATTTGAAACATTAAATTTAACATGAAATTTGAAACATTAAATTTAACATTAAATATGACATTAAATTTAACATTAAATTTGACCTAAAATTAATTTTTTTTTAATTATTTGACCTAAAATTATTATTTTTTAAATAAAATAATTTTTCTTTTTTTACAAATTAGTACACATATCCTCAGTCGTTTTTAGTCCCGGGTTTAGGGAACTTGCTCGCTATATAGCGATATCCTCGCGTTGCAACAGCCCCCACAAACTCAACGGTTTAATTCGCTAAAACCTCACGATAAAGGAGGCACTAAGGGAACGAATGCCGACAGCTGTTGCGTATTGATTATATTAATAGCCAATTGTTGTTTCTCAGCAACCGAGAAGCGACAGACGGAAATAGAGGTTGGAATTGAGAACTTCCATCGAAAATGTGGCATTCAATATCTCCGAACATTTCGTACAAGAATTATATACGTAATGTCAGCCAGATATCGACGTATTTTGATCGAACGTAGAGTCATCCGTTAAGGCAGGATTTCACTATGAAACTTCGAAAAATGAATGTTTTATTTTATGATTTTCGAAACTGTATGTGTTGAAGAATATTTTTTCCAAAATGGCACCAGCATAGCTGATTATCTTCATATTAATTTTCTCGTGGTTTCTCAATTGCAAAAAGATTTAATCGTGTTTATTGTTAAACCTTTTTTTATTATTAAATTATTGGAACATAAAAAATTAGTTAATTATTTTTATATTGACGATTTTTTTTGTGCAAAAAGCAGTGAAGAAAACCTGGAATTTTTGAAATTTATTTTTGTGCCCTACATGTTGTTATTTTTGCATAAAAATTAAAAATTCTAGTTCAGTCGGTTCCTAGTGATATATCGAACCCAAAAATTCAAATATTTTCAGTTTTTTATAGCCGATCGTTGAAATTTTTGAATTTTCAACACCAGCAGACATTCACTTCCTGAACGAGGAATTTTATTTGAATGGTGTATTTGTATGTTAAAAATTCACAAAATATGTAATAATATTTTTCAAACTTATTTCAAGAGTGTATTTATCAAGCCCAAAAAATTCTACATCGATATCTTTGTTCATACTCTCATTAAAAAATTCATGAAAATTGCATTTTTTCCGACCACCTGTGAAACGGTTTTCTCAAATTTTTCGATCTGTATCGATATATAAATAGACAAATATATCGTCCATTTTAAATATCAGGTATTTAGGATTGATTCGCCGAATGGAAACCAAAATTTGCATCATTTCAAATCTGAATAAAATAAACAAAAAAAAAAAATTTGAAAATTTCCAAAATTGTTGTATCTAATATAAAAAAATATTATTTTCCTACGTAAATAAAAAATATTTATTCCCGAAGGGTACCCTTGATTTACAAAATTGCAATAGAGGGTTTACGGAAGTGAAGATGCAGATTACTGATGGAAATGAACGAAGACGACGTAGATGAAGTGGGGATGAAAGCTTCAGCACTCCACGTCGTGGCAACATTTGCATTTATATACAGGAAAGTTTGAGACCATCCAAGAGTTTAAATTAGCCTCTACAGAGCCGAAGTAAGACAGACAGTAAATATATATATATAAATGTGTATAATGAATAAAGGTAACATATTTCAGGTGCAATTTCCTGGTCACTAAGAGATGCGCTGTCATTAAATTGGTAGCCCATTTTGAGCTGTATTCTCATTTTCTTTAAATTAACAAAAATATAGAAAACACTATCTTTTAGTATAAAACTGAATAAAATTTTCTGTCTTTCCAATAAAATACGAATTAATGAATTTAGTAACGAATTGGCTTTAGCAGCCATTTGGGTACTAAATTCATTGATTGTTATTTTGTTCATTTCTTCTTTCGTCACTTATGTTTGGGTTTGTTTGGGTTCGAGTTCTGGAAGTATTCAGACGGCGTACTCGAAGACGTTGGCTGAAGAGAAAAGAGGGAAAAAATGGAAGGGGATGTTTGTTTGTTTGGGTTTGATTATTTGTTTGAGTTTGCTTGTTTGTTTGGGTTTGTTCGTGTTTGTTTGTTCGCGATGATTTGTTTGATTGTATGGGTTTGTTCGTGTTTGTTTGTTCGCGATGATTTGTTTGATTGTTTGGGTTTGTTCGTGTTTGTTTGTTCGCGATGATTTGTTTGATTGTTTGGGTTTGTTCGTGTTTGTTTGTTCGCGGTGATTTGTTTGATTGTTTGGGTTTGTTCGTGTTTGTTTGTTCGCGGTGATTTGTTTGATTGTTTGGGTTTGTTCGTGTTTGTTTGTTTGCGATGATTTGTTTGTTTGTTAGCGATGATTTGTTTGTTCGTTTGCGATGATTTGTTTGACTGTTTGGGTTTGTTTGTTTACGATTATCTATTCGTTTGTTTGGGTTTGTTCGTTTGTGATTATTTGTTTGTTTGGGTTTGTTTGTTTGCTTGTTTGGGTTTGTTCGCTCATGATTATTTGTTTATTTGGGCTTGTTTATATGTTTGGGTTTGTTTGGGTTTAATAAAAAAAATAAGATTGGAGTATTGCGCCGATAACCCAATGAAGAACTCACCCGCAGATCCACGAATGCCGTCTCCTAGGTATGCTGCTAGGTGGTACGAGAAGCAAGGGTGCCGTTCCCTTAACGTGAACGGTTGACGAGCCAGCATCACCGGTCGGGAGCCTCAGCTCCGGTACCTGAAGGCTGCTGTTCATTCTCGAATCAACCGGAGGAACCGACGAGTTCCAAGGCCCACTAACGATCACTACCCGACCATTGTAACCACCGATTCTCCACGAGCTCTCCCCCACTGAACAACAATCCCCATTTTCATTTTACGATGACCCATCAATCATCAGTGAAAACGACAAATCGTCAATGACGAAAAGCCACGACGAGCCAATTTATGACAACGGTTGTCTTTTTAATTTATTGGGATTGAACGATTTTTCAAGATCGAGACTAAAATCTGGATTTCTTTGATTCTGGATACTTCTCTCCTTAAAATCCCCGCTCGCTCGTCGATTGTTCGAACACTAACGACTCGCGAAATTAACATAAGAGCGATCGATGAAACACAGAAAAAGCCACTTGGTCGATCAACGCATCACTGAAGCAACAACACCATGCGTTTAATGTCTTTTGATTATTTGATTATTTTCAGATTCGATCTTCATCATTTTGAGGTCGTTCATCCAACCCGTTACCGATCGATGCATCCTCGACATTCATAATTATTATTTTCAATCAAAATTCGTATTGGGATTCAACCAGTCCGATCATCTTTCTCCATGATACATTCCTTTTGCTTGATCCCATTTTAATTGGGTTTTACGACAAACTCGTGTTCATGCTTCGATCAAAAATCTCACACAACACGAATAAAGCTATTCACCGGAAATCCTTATCATTCGTCATTTAATGCACATTCGGTTATTCATTTGTCAACACTTATCACTGCAATCGGAATCACGAGGGAAGATATCAGGATCGATCGAATCAAGGAATTTGAATGTAGATTACGTTTGTTTGGGTTTGTCTGGGTTAGAGAATCATAGGACTCAGTTATAAGACTTCGTTGGAGTAATCAGCTTTTAGGAATCAGTTTTTGTCGCAATCAAGTTTTAACTGATAAATTCATTTTGGAAATAGATTTTTAGTATCCTCAAGTAACATTGTGACGTAGAATGTTCTGATTTTTTAATGTTTTATTACGAATGAATTTAATTTTAAATAAATGGTGTTTATAATTGATCCTCGAGATTTTAGGGATTATTTTCTGGGCTATACAATCTTGGTCACCATCAACGACCCGATAGTAATGAGATTGAATTTTTCGTCATTTTATAACGAAACTTTTTTCTTTCTCTTTTTTAAAAATTTTCGATTTTTTTTCCTGACTCGAAATATACATTTTTAATAAAAATTGAAAATCATTATTGAACGATTTTCGTAATAAATTTTGTGAAAATACTATTCTGAAAATTGGAAAGAAACCATTTTCGTTGCATTCCAATGTTGTAAACTTCAATCTCATTCGAAGTATGCATCGTTTGAACGAAATGAAGTTATTGTTATTTTTTTCTATTTTTTTTTAAGAGGCTGCTAATAGTGCTGGAATATATATATATATATTTTTATTCTTATGAGGGACCTCTAACCTTAGCCTGTAAAGGAAAACTTGAGCGACAGTAAAAAAAAGGAAATAAAAAAAATTAATAAGATTTTTCATTGGATTCTAATGATGCCAAGTTCAACATCATCAACACTTCTGATGCAAATCATAGTGCAAAGATTATATAGATAAATAAAAATAAAAATAGATTTACATCGGGTTTTACGTGTTTTCTTGTTCAGTCCGAGAACTTGTCGAACAGCCATCTTTGCAATAACAAATTGAAAAGAACTTTGTTTATTTTGAAATGAAATTACTTTTCAATTTGTTATTAAACTTTTGTTTAAATAATAAATAGAAAAGAAATGTTTAATATTCAATGTTAATTCCCTTTTAATTTATTATTAAAAATTCGTTACTATATGGAATGTAAATTAAATTTCAATTTATAATCAAACTTTCGTTTAAATAATAAATTGAATATAATTTTTTAATATTCAATGTCAATTTCTATTGAATATATTATTAAAAATTCGTTGTAACGATAAATACAACATAACTTTCGTTATATCGAAGTTAAATTTGTTTCGAAGTTATAAATAAACTTTCGTTGCAATAAAAAATTGAAAAAATAACACTTTCGTTGCATTCCAACGATGCAAAGTTCGTGTCCATACTCGTAGAACGGTGGTTCAAATTGCCACGAAGTCTTCTGCATCGAGAGCTCGTCTTTATACGCCCAGTGAATAAGTAGCTCGATCGATTGTCAGTCTATGCGTTAATAATGGCCATTGAGGCATTTATATAACGCTGTAATAACGCTAAAGCAGGGAACTTTGCTCGAGTCGCGCCCTTCTCGAATTATACCAACGAGCTCTCGTTCAACCCTTTATAAGTATTTTCCATTTATGCCAACAGCAAAAGAAACGATAAAATAAAATTTATAAAAAATTGAAAAACGATATTATCGATATTGTTCGTCCCACTTCTTTTCTCTATCTTTCTTTCTCTCTTCATCGTCAGCTAACAAACATCAGTACTGTTTGTTAGTTTATTTTAAACATTTATGTTATGAATTTATTTCTTTACTTTATAAAAATTTTTTTTTAATTTATTTTTTAAATTTATTTGTTTAGTTTATTTTAAAGTGTCATCGTCAATGAAGTATGTGGCACGACTAATATTTTTGAATATTACTGCGTTTTTAGTTTATTTTGCGTTTTTCGGTTCGTATTGCATTTTTTATATTCATATTGAGTTTTTTTCGCTTTATTTCACGTTTTTGTACTTTTTTGTTAGATTATTTTAGTTATTATTTAGTAAAATTTGGATATTTTATTTTATTTTATAATTCCCAAATTACCCGAAAGTTTTTTTTCACTGGAGCGTAATAAAATTTATCATCATCATCATCTTTCTTGGTTTTTTAATTATTTTTGTTACTTTTGTTATCAACGATATCATTACACTTCTTATCTTACTTTATATTGTATCGAAAACGTATTTTTATCTTATTTTTATTTAATTTTATTCTAGTTATTAGTACTATTATTTATTATTATTGATATGATTATTATTATTTACGATTACTTTTATAATAATTATTATTGTTGTTATACATATTCTTTTTAAGTTTCTAATGTTATTATTATTATTTTGTGAAGCTTTTTTCTATTATTTTATTTTTATTTTGTTACGTTACTGTATTATTCCTTTGATTGCTCGAAAGAGTACTGGGGCATAATAAATTTATCGTCATGATCATCATCATCCTCCTGCCTCGAAATAGTGTAATCGTTAGAAAAACTCTATCGGATGTATGATGAATCAGCAAAAAAATTGCACGCTCTCCTCATCGATCGACATTGGTATTTACCGTTCAAACATTTCTTCAGTAAAAACCAGCGACTGTGACTTTCTATAAAAATCAATCGATTATTACGTCTCGCTGAGCTCAGAATTCGAATCCATACTCCCATATAAGAAAAAAATTACCCATGGAATATAAATAAAAGCCATAAATAGAAAAATCTATAAAATAAGAAAACACATAAATAAAAAAATTCATAAAATAATAAAACCCATAAATAGAAAAAATCCATAAAATAGACAATACCCAAAAATTCATAAAATCAGACAACTCAGACAAAAAGAAATCCACAAAGAAATTTTGAGTTTTCGGGGAAATAACTGGTATATTCGTGTTCAGGGGACAAAATTACATCGAAATGGACCAGTAAAAAAAATATTTAAAATCCAAAAAAATTTTGGATTTTTGGGGAAAATAAGTTTTTTCACTAAATCATGGATAACTTCTTTTCTCTTGGGATTTGGTACTCCACTTTGCACCCAATTTCTTCGTTATGATTTTCTCTTCAAATTGCTTTTTTAATCATTAAAATCCGATGATTTTTCGATTTTTGGCAGAATTTTAAAGTTGGACCATCGATTTTTACAAATTTTTCCATACATACCCCTTTGCCTCTTTTTTGGCGATTTTTCGAGTGGACTTTCCGGGAAAACTATACGAGATATCAATATGAATCCAACGCTATTATTCAAGTCAGGCAAAAACCTTTTCCAAACTCTCCCATTGAATGTCCATAGCGTATAAAGAGCTCACCCTATGACCTTTTGAAATTTCGTGATTTTCAAGATTCTGGGAAAGTGGCCGGGGGAAGTCGAAAATTTTTTTTTCCGTTTTTAACCTTTTAAAAGGGTTTATTTGATCGGAAATTTTCCGCTGATTACGAATATCATAAAATTTTTGTCGAAAGCATGGAACAAAGCAAAGAAAAACGTGCTTTAAGGAGTTTTTTACGATTATTTCATAGAAATTTTCGGTTTTTGGGAAAATTAATAGTAGATTCGTGTTCAGGGGATCAAATTACATCGTAAAGGACCTATAAAAAAAATATTAAAAATCAAAAATTTTTTTCGAT